>JBAMJV010008924.1:0-33571 GCA_037951105.1 Echinarachnius parma | reverse complement strand
ACCAGTTGAAATCAATTGGTAATTGAAGAGCATGCAATATGGAAAATGAAACAATTTACGTTTCTTTAAATTATATACCTCGTGATTTAATTAATGTTATTTAGATGTTTGTAAATATTGTTGCAAATGACACTGCAATTCAGCTTGTGAATGTGACATTTTGTTGAATAAAATACCATTATTATTATATTATTATAATTTGGACAAATTGAAACCAATGTGGACCAATTCATCCTTCGGTATCATTATGATACAATGAAGTTATTTATCCAAAACGCACTTATGGTTACTGGTTAGAGATGAGATGATCATGTAGTGCCAAAAGAGAATATTAAAGGGCATCAAGCGTGGGGATGCTACATAGCGGGTCGCCATTTTGAACTGGGTTAGTTTGCGCGCACCGCATGACACTGAGCTAACGTGCATTACGCACCGTGCGCAACACGTATGCAAGATGGCGCCGCGCATCTCATTTGACGAATCTGAACTACCTTTAATAGAGCGCGCTGATCCCGGGTTTATGATCTATCAACGCGCTCTGTTATGACGGGCGCCCTCAATGAACATACTCATTATAGTCACCATGTCTTGATGGAATCAGAACTGTCACTAATAAATTGAAACAACCGCTGTCTATAATTATATTCTAAAGGCGAACACAATTTTACTTGAAGTTCGACCTTCGATGGCGCTAAGTGAAGCCAACGAATGAAGATTTTGAAATGTTAAGATAATTAGTTAGTTTCTTCTTTTGTCAACTCATGAAATGGTTATTTTGCAGACTTGATAGACGCGTTGTTGAATGAATAATACAATTATAATCACTACCTGCATAAATTGGAGGAAAAAAGATAATTCTAAATGATATTTAATGTTTCTTTGATACAATATTTATCCCCTTTCAGATATTTTCCAAAAAAGTTGACGATCTTGCCCGGGGGGTCTGTCCTCATAGAACAGGGGGGTATCATGCGTGACCAAGGATTTGCCAAAAGCACCCCTAAACGAGTATTTGCGTGGTGCAAAAAATACACCCTAAGTAAGTATGATTATCGGTAATTTGATACCCTAAGCAAGTAATCAATTTTGTGTAAACCCCTAAGCAAGTATTTTTGATACCCGGAAGCAAGTAATCAATTTTTTGTAACCCCCTAAGCAAGTAATCAATTTTTTGTAAACCCCTAAGCAAGTCATAACTATAATTATTTGATACCCTAAGCAAGTAATCTTTTTTTTGTAAACCCCTATTAAAAGCAAGTGATAACTATTTTTGATACCCTAAGCAAGTAAGCTGAGTTTTTGAGACCCTAAACGAGTAATTCATCTTTTTGAGACCCTAAACGAGTAATTTATCAGCCTAAAAAAGATACCCTTTTTCCTGATTTTGGGTGATTTTGAGTCCCTATTCGAGATACTCGAGTATCTCGCCTGATCGTAAAAAAAAACACCCTAATTACTCGTTTTCTTGGTCACGCATGATACCCCCCTTTCAATGAGGACAGACCCCCCCCCCCCCCCCCCCCGGCCAATCTTGCAGAATCACTCCTATATTATGTATCGATTGTCGCAACTATGAGGGCCCACTGCCCAAGCATGCCCACTACGTTAATTTCATTATGAATATTTCAATTTTCACACATTTCTTATTTCGCGCGCAACTTGCTTTCTATAATTGAGATTTGAGAAACAATACGTTTAGTTGCGAAAAGAGATTATCATAACAAAGCACACGAATTCGACCTTGAATGAATGAGCAATGCGTACGGGAATAAACCGAAACGGCATTGTTTTTTCCCCCACTTGCAAGAAAGATTTTAGGCCCAATTCAAACTAGCACATTCAATACAACACTGCCGTGGCGGCATCGAACAAAGTAAAGGATTTTAATCTATTGTTATACTCTAGTATATACCCAGGTAGCAAGCCAACGTTGGACCAACGTTGGAATCTCGAAACTCGTTGGAAGTTGGATACCAACGTTGGACCAACGTTGGATTAACGTTGGATTCTCGCAACTCATTGGAAGTTGAAATCTGGTTGGATACCAACGTTGGTCCAACGTTGGATTAACGTTGGATTCTCGCAACTCCTTGGAAGTTGAAATCTGGTTGGATACCAACGTTGGTCCAACGTTGGATTAACGTTGGATTCTCGCAACTCCTTGGAAGTTGAAATCTGGTTGGATACCAACGTTGGTCCAACGTTGGATTAACGTTGGATTCTCGCAACTCCTTGGAAGTTGAAATCAGGTTGGATGCCAACGTTGGTCCAACGTTGGAAATTTGCCAACTCGTTGGACGTTGGACAGACTTATTGGACCAACGTTGATCCAAGGTTGGTATTTTGTTTTCGCCAACGTTGGAGCAACGTTGGTTGGGCGTACACAAGCAACGTTGGTCCAACGTTGCCGGACAACGTTGGACCAACGTTGCCAAACAAATTGGACAACGTTGGTCCAACGATGGACCAACGTTGGCTTGCTACCTGGGTAGCTCGTTGGTTATTTAGCGTTCAAAATAATTTTGGCCAACAATAGCTTTTTCTTTCATAGAACCCTAATAGAAGTGAACAAACGGACCGTCAATTTCATTTCGTCCCGAATGATCTGTGTGATTTATAGCCCGGTCACATATCAACGGATTGCGCAAACGGATGTCAAAACGGAGAGCTAAATTTTCCATCCGTTTTATACGTTCCTTGTCCGTTCCTTGTCCGGTGATGTACGTTGTTCTATGTTGTGTACATGAAGCAATGGAGACGACTTTCATCACCGGATAATTTAATTTTGCAAATTGTCTATCATCGTTGGGCATACGTTTCCGATATCCGTTGATATCTGACCGGGCCATTAGCAGTAGCGTACGGTATAATTAGCCAGGATAAATCCATCGTTGTTGCTGTTTACTTGAGCTATTTGTTTATTATTCTTTTAGTCATGTATCTTGTATCAATCATTTCAAGTAATTAATTTGTTCATGATGGCACATGCACCAATCTAGTATTAGGTTTGTAGAAGTTTCAGTGCCTGTAAAGGCACTGTATGAGAGACAGTGACCCCCCCCCCCCCCCCCCCCCCCCCACCCCCCATCCCACCACCGGATAATATCTGCGTCTGAATATTAAAAGATCTTGACCTAGTGATTGATGATTAAAAACAAATCTAATTTAGTCTTTGATAAAGTTTCTAATGGATTGAAAGCTGTTTGCCCAATTGCAAAAAGTCGATAAACTTTACCTGATTGAACTGTTTTTCAATGATATTAAACAGAGTTTATCTGAGAAATACAGTTTATCGACTTTTTGGGCAAACGACTCGCCAGTGAGCTGTATATCTTATTATCAAAATAATTATTATCTATTATAGACACGAATGTTATACGGCTAGCTTGGTCTTTAATTCAGGCCCCCCCAACTCAAAATGGAAGTTGGCCAAATTTGTAATGAAGAGAACCACCGATTGTTATGTTAATTCGACTGGCTGCCATGGTAATTTTAGCGTAAATTCATTCATAATAATGCGCGGGCGCGAACTTCACAATTATCACGCACGAATTTATGGTATGCCTCTGTTATGACGTCACAATGAAAAACAATATTTTGATCCTAGTAGGGAAATCCCCTGTTTCTTGACTGTGCGCAATTAAATACATGACATCGCGTAACTGTTAGTACTGCGCGTAATTAAAATAATAGAGATGAATTAGAATACTTAAGCGTCTTTGGTATTATGAAGCGCAATTTTGCTGAGAAGTGCGTGTTTAAATGCCATGGCAACTGCAAGTGCGCAATGCGTAATTACTTTAGCTTTTTGCGTAATGTGTTAATTTATCCAATGAATCCACGTCTGATAATTTATTCAAATGAAACAAATCTGACGTACTACCTCATTTGCATGGCATTCGGTGCGTATTTTCAAAAACTTGCTGATAAAGGTGTGGCCTATTTCTGTGGTTAAAACGCTATACGCTTATTCAGTTGGGGTTCTAGTATTTATATTGTATTTCTGTGCTTTAATTCTGCAAGTGCGTCCTCTACGGTAGCAGACAACTAAAAGAAAAGAGACGCGGGGGTACCGTACCGTAACGTTAACAAACATGCACGGTCGCTGTATGTGCATGTACATTGCAGTACAAATGCACGACGTAGGCGTCTGTGCGTGGACGCACTACGGGCGCGGCCATATTAGCTACGCGACACGCGTGATTTGAATAAGTTTTTGTTTTTCTTTACTGCCGTCGACAGTTGAAAACACACCCCTATAACAAGTTTGACCAATCAATTGTCTTAAATCGGAGTAAAAATATGAATAGTCATATCGTATCTCATGAATATGTATAATCCAAAAATTACCAATTTGATTTTAAATTTATACAGATTTTTTTGTAATTTTCCCCTTAAAATTCACTTGTAATCGATTATAAATCATCAATTTTATACGATAAATGCAAGCTAATTTTTACTTTTTCATAAAAGTAGTTTCCGCAATTTTTAAGGAAAAAATAAAATGATATTCATAAAATTCAGATCATGAACTATGGTCACATGACATTTGTTTACATCCTAGAGTTTTTCTGTAATTGTGAGGTGCTCGCGAAAGTCATCAAAATCAGGTAGTAAAACGCCTTTTTTACCGCAAATACGGACATTGCTGCATCAATCTAGTAATTATTGAACTTAAAATCGTTTGATTTATATATCGATGGCAGAAATAGACACTTAGGTGTCTATTATTTCGAATTATGTCGTGTTTATCAGCTCTCGATCGAATATTGGAATGCCACATCAAATACAATAGTCTCCAAAGAGCAGCAGAATTTGTATTTCATCGAGACGCGGCTTATGTCCACGCCGAGAGCGTCGGGGGTGGAAATCAGTCCCGCGCCGTCTAGTGGAACCGTATTTCAGCTGGATTTTCCCCTCACTGCTGTTCTGTACTGAAGTGAACGAACTTAATTCCTTTTTAAAATCGAATAAACTATAAGCAGTTGTTATAAATGGGTAGATTTGATTCTCACATTATTTTTGTTTATATTGAAAAAATATTTTAACCTAGAAAGTTGGACAAAACTAATGTCGGTTAATTTTTTGTTGAGTCTCGAGTCTCGAAATTTGCTTCTCTTTAATTATACTACATAAAAATAATGAAGATTGTAGCCAATGTGATATGTGTTTCCTTGAATCTGAATGATAATATTTTAGTTTGTAAACGTGTACTATTTATGTTTGTCATGCAGTGGCGTAGCCATTCATGCCATTACTGGTAATAATTAGCCGGGCAGGGGCGGGGGGGGGGGGGGGGGGGGGGGGCTGCACCCCTGCAAGTCAAGGGACTAACGCTAATGGGGGCGCGGGCGGGCCACCGTTTCAAGTCATGGTGCGTAGTGCGTACTCATTTATAATACTGTTGCATTACTGCAATAATTACCGATCAAATTATATGTTTGAATTGATAAAATTATGAGACGCAGTTGTACTTGTACATCATTGTGTTCGACGTTCACATGGGAACTCGGCGAGGACATCAAATTGCATGTTTGTGTATTTTTATAGTTTAGTGTAAACAGCTTGTTAAGTTTGCAATAACTGTAATCTGTATAAAGATTAAAGAAGCTCTATGTTATCTATAATTGAATGGATTGAGAGATATTCATTGTAATATTGCATTTGTGATTTCTTACAATATATTAGCAAATAAATGAGAAAGATAATTTAGACACACGATTGATCATTGTATGATTCATTTCACATTGTCATGAAACGTAGTGTAATAACGCAGGGCTCGACACTAAAACTTGACCGCTTGCCTGGGGGCAAGTACAAAATTAATGTTGGAGTAAGATTTAAAGATGGTCTAGTTTTGTTGCCCGATCATCTAACATTCTTGTTCAACTATGAGAGAAAATGCTGTTGCTAATGTGTAAATCACATCTATAGAAGTTAAGCGGGCAAGTTAATTTCTATTTCAGCAAGTAAATTTTGAAAATGTGAATTGTGTGATTTTTCATGCCTAATCAGACCAGTACACAAAAAGGTTAGTGTCGAGGTTTGAATAAAGTTATGTTTATTTTGTACTTTTGATAAGTCAATTTATCAATACAAATAGCACCGCTTATGATAATGGTTTTAATTATTTGAGACAAGGATCTGTAAGCGGTGCTATTCATATTGAAAATATACCAAGTTACCAACCGGTAGTTGATCAAAAATGACACAATGTTTCTCATTCTATTGAAGTGAATTACAATTTCAAATCTCATTTTCAATTTTAGTTCCGTCATGAGATGTGTAAAATGTTATTGAAAAGGTGGTGTTGCTGTTGTGTTGACAGTGGTGTGTGGGTAGTGTTGCATGTTTGGTCATCTTGTTGATTGAAAAACTATAGAAAATGTTTAAAGTGCAGACAACCAGACGAGTTGTTTGAACCCGTCAAATCAAATGGGAAGAGACAATGATTAATAATAATAATAAATAATACATGGTGTTTTATACGAGTGATTATAGAGTTGTTAGACTTGATATAGTTCCAATAACTTGTCTAATTGTCTGCATTTTAAAATTAAAATGGCTTGCTGCCTGTTTTACTTGGTGTGTGTACATGTGTGACATACAAGCATCAACAATAAATACATGTACGTTGTAATTATTACTGATGTAAACATATAGGGAAACTGACCAGAAATATATTGTGATTAAAAGAAGGCAAAGAAAATGGGATTCCAACAGGATTTGAACCAGAGACCTCCGGATTGCTAGACCGGTACTCTACCGACTGAGCTATAGAAAACCTCAGGGACGAGCACCGTCTAGGGTTTTCTATAGCTCAGTCGGTAGAGCACCGGTCTAGCAATCCGGAGGTCCTGGGTTCGAATCCCGTTGGAATCCCATTTTCTTTGCCTTCTTTTAATCGTGATTACTGAATAACATTTTTTTAAATCGTAGTTACCGGCATTCAGTACGATTTGTACTTAAATTATATCAATTGTTTGAGGGACCTAGAATACATGTAACCCAAAATACTAACGTATATTTCTTGTCAAATCATAAAATGGATTAAATTTAAAACAATTTACTCAAAGACAACGACATTCATGTAGAACACACATAAAATAAAAACAAATATTCTGTAACCGCCCCCTTTCTTTTAATTATGGGATGGATACTCTTCCACATCCACCATTCCTATGCCCAAAGGAAACTTAGAGAAACCACATTATTATTAATTCCCTGTCCGAATTACAATTACAATCCATCCCATTCATTGCCTCCTAGTTCTCCCACACACAACACACACGCGTACGCACCACATAATATTGCACATATGGGGATGGGCAGCGTACACAGTATCGAGCAGAAATCGGTCACGTAGGGTCACTAAACTTGCACTGAAACATTGCATAAAAAACTCTAGGATGAAAACAAAATGCACAGCCATATAATGGCAATTGTACTTGTTGAGGAAATGTACATACTTAAGTCTGAAAAATTGCGGAAAGATGAAATAAATCGAATTTAATTTAGGTGTCCAGTTTATACAAATATTTCATCATTTAGCCAAGTTTTGACAAATCAAAAATTAAGCACAACTTTCGATGCCGACCAAATATTTGTGAAAACTGGCATGGAAATTTCCATTACTGAATATGGTTCAAAATTTAGTTTTGAACGGAATTTTATCAAAAGAAATGTTTTAGAATAACTCTGAGATAACACAAAAGACGTAATTTGTGGGGAAATAATTCCTGACATTCGCCTGGTTTCACTCGCTCGTTCATCGTGAAGTGCGCCTTCTCGCGGCGAAAATCGCAACAGTGCGTAACATGGCGCGCGTCGTAAGCTGTCCAATTTTGCCATCTGACGGACATACGTGGGCCCTTTGCAAATGCATTGGATAAGTTACTCGATCGTACTGCGGCGTCTTGTCTACGTCTGTCTCCGAACGTCAAAAACCAGTCGAGAAACGTGTAATCAAAGTTTCTAAATATTAGGTAAGCATATGCTTCGAGGTACTATCGGTTATAACTATTATGTCGATGTGCGTGTAAAATTCTAACATTCTAAGGATAAGAATGAGTGGCGAGGCAATGATTTTATTAATCGTTTGCTCGATTGATCGATTGATTTTTCCTGCACGAGAGATTGGTGGAGGGGGTACCCGTGCCGTGTGAGTGTGTGACTCTGAGCCTTGTATGTCCGCCCAGCTCTCTTCTCCCGGGGAGCTCTGATTGGGCCCCCTGTTTGCGCGCACCAGACTATTGTGAGATTGAATGGTGACTCTTGTCTCTTCAGACTTGAGTCTTGGTGTTTATTGTGCTGTTTCTTTCTTTATGTCCTGGGGTCAATGATCTAATATCTGACTTAATTGCAATGGCCAATGCAAATATGCATGCCACTAAATATTGCACTTGCAGATAGTGATTACAGATTAGTGGTGTTGATTTCGGGAGTATTTAATTTAGATTTACCTCCCAGGGCCAGGACTCGCGATAATTTTTCGGGCGAGTCACACTCACAGGTACCCCAAATTTAGCCATTTGTTGATTTCGCTATCGGCATGTCACGCCGCTAACCTAAGCCTAAGGGCTCGCCCTTAACTTTTTTTTTCTGGTGGCCATCCGGGCCACCTGGGCATGAATTTTAGCATTTTCAGGTGGCCAAATTAATTTTCAGGAGGCCAAAATATTGCATGAAATTTTATATTGATTTTTACGACATAACTATCGACATTCGTATATCAATTCATAATCCTGTTTCTGTATAATTAATCATTATCATCACCATTATACATAACTAGTTTGCAAAGGGTTGTGTAATTCATAAACGATGCAATTAATTACCACCACTTACGGAACCATTATTATTTCATGGTTCCGTACGCGCCAAGCATTTGCGTGTGCGCCAATTCTATTCACGCGTACGTTTGAAGACAATAGAATCACAGACGATTCATTCCCTCTGGACCATGCATACCCATGAATGTGTGCTTTAGAATGGTGATGCGTTTTCCACTTATAAATACGGTATATTTTTTTTCTGGAAACATATTTTTCTGAATTTGTTGATGGAATGGACTACTAAAGATATTACCTTTCATAATATTTTTGGGTGGTGGCACACATAGCTATGTTACAAACTTACAATAGCATTGTGCGGAGATCAACCTCTTCCGCCTGCTGCACTATCCAACACAAAAACATTTTTGGTCTCTTTTGAAGACCGGAAAATGTAGGAAAAAAATTTAATTAGTGTAACTATATTATGCATCACCATTCATTCCATTTCATTATTTGCTTCTTGTTCATGTTATCCTAGATTATAATAATCACCATGGCTGATGAAAAGAAAGCAAGAACGGGGAAGGTGATCATGGTCACAGGAGGGTCAGGGCTGGTGGGGAAGGCCATAGAGAGGGTGTCCAAGGAGCAGGCCAGGCCGGACGAACAGTGGATCTTCCTCAGCTCAAAGGATGCAGACTTAACGTGAGTAACAACTGAGAACTGGTTGGATATGATACGGGCCCTGTTGCAGAAACAGATTCAATCGATTGTAAGTTATAAACACTTGATTGTGAGTCAGAAAATGTTCGCATTTAGAACACATAATCTGACTTACAATTAATTGTAACTTTCTTTCTGCAACGGGTCCATGGTCTCATTTGTTATGTTTTATTAGATTTACATGATTAGAAAACAACAAAAATTGGCCATAGATAGAGAGGGTCTCCAAAGAGCAGGCCATGCCTGACGAAGAGTGGATCTTTCTCAGCTCAAACGTGAGTTACAAATGAAAACTTTGTGGATTGGGTTTGGCAGGGCTGTTCTTTCAGGTGACCAAAATGATACATCAGATAGACCCCCGCTAGATAATTGTGCATTAAAAAAACAAAATCAAATTATTTAGTTGCCAGTACAAGAGTTTCTAGTGGTCAAAGACATTTATTATGGCCATTGGTACCTGGGCCACTGCCAAGCCAAGGGCAAGTTCTGTTTGATAGATGATTCAGAGATGCCAACCAGTACGATTTAATCGTATTTAATAGTAACGGTCAGAAAATGGCAACTTTTTTTTTTTATTAACCCAAACATCCATCTAAGTATTTTTGTTGCACAAATTGGCTTTGTGAAAAAAAGAAGATTTTTCTCCCTCGAGGTTGGCTGTAAATGTTAATGAAAAAGCAAACTTTTTACCAGTAAAACATTTTCCTGACATTTTAAAGGCCTGGGGCCAACGGGCCAGTGTTAGTGTCGAGTTTTTGTGAAAATCTGATTTTTCTCTCCAAAATAGGATTTTTTAGGATATTCAGTCTATTTTTTGTGTCAAGAGGTTGGCATCTCTGGATTTGGTTCTATTTTTTAAAGATTAGAATGGATTTGATTAAATGATTGGTTTGTTTTTTGGTCATGTTGGCTAGTTGACAAGCAATATTAGGAAAATCCTTAAAAAAGGATCCTCAAACGAACAGGCCAGGAGGCCTGACTAACAGATTTAATGTGTGTCAAACTGAGAACTACAAGTGGATTTGATTTGGTGACATTGTCAATTTGTCTTGACTGAAGAAATGATTTAAACGAAAGATTTTATTTTATTAGATTAAGCATTTAAGAAAATGTTTAAACAATATATATAAATATAAAAAATGTAAAAATCAATGTGCTAAGTAGTAAGTATACCAAATTCGTGTAGCAGGTTGTGCATGGACAATGGTTGGGTGGCAGGTTTCAGATACTTGCCAATACATGCATTATCTATGTACTCTGTGCTACAAGGAATTTGTGTGTTTGGCGTGTAAATGGTCATACCCTACAAGACTTACAAGTTACCATTTACATTGTACATGTGGAACTATTTACCGTGTTATTCTTATTCTAGGTACAAGTGTGTACAGAGGCAAAACAGGGTCACTTTATTTGGTACACAAAAAGGGCTTCAATTTATTCAACCCAAACATCAGAGAATCAAAAAGACTGTACTCTTACTTCAAGAGTTTCTGCGTAATCTTTAGAACAAACGAATCCCCAACAAAATCATTTGTATTGGAATCCTCTTGAATGATTTCACCAGTGATCGTCCCAGACAGTGTACTTTTATTGATATTGAAGTTAATTGAACAGGCAATCAAGTACTAGAAAAAATATTACATTTATGAAGGGAAATTGACTTCATTAGTCGTACTCAAGTAGTTCATAATTTATTTCTTCATATATTGTTTATGGTGGTAGATTTAATTTATGAACTAGTTAGTATGTAGTTATCCGTGGGTGTCATCTGTAATTGATACCTATCGTTCAGGGGGGGATGATCTATTCATTCATCCCCCGCTGAACAATATGTATTACGTAAGGAGTATTAACTCAGTTCTACCAGCCTACTAGGGTTGAAGGTAGGTGGTATTTTATCTGGTAATCTCATTCTAAAAGCTACAGTAACATGTATTTGCTTGAAGATTAAAAACAGGTCACAATATTTGGTACATAAAACAGACTACTATATTCACCCGTTATGTCACAGATACAAAAATGGTGTGTACTTTTACCACAACCGTAAGTTGGGGGTAATCCCTAAAGCAAAGAAATACCCCAAGAAAATCATTTGTAAAGAATCCCTTAGAATTTATTCACCAGTTTACCAGCCCAGAGGTTTACCAGCCCAGAAGCCGGCAAACAGTGGACCTATTATTAAAGGGAATGTAGTACTTGTATACCAATCATGGGAATTACAATGCAGGAGAAAGCAGGGGGCAAGAGCCCAACCCAGATATAGGACCAGCCATAGTTCAGGGAAGGAATATACTGGGGCTGAGGGCAATTTTGCCCCCTAATTTTCCAAAATAGCCCCCTTAAATCATTAGGTAGCCCCTAAAATTACCATCTTGTGAATAATTTATGGATATCCATCAGATTGGAAAAGTAGCCCTCTAAAATTAAAAATTAATTCCTGCATTGCCATAGTTCCACTAATTTCTAGATCTAGATGTTTCCTACTTGAATGATAAACCCTATGACTGGAATGCCAATTTATAAAGAAGGGAAACCATTAGAATATCTCCAGCACATGGTAAATGGCATTTTAAGTCTATGAAGGGGTCTACAGGTAATTTTGCTTGTCTAAATGGGCCAGTACAGAAAAAGAAAGTGAATGTGGAGGCTTGCCTAGTATATTGACACTGGTCAATTAGTTAAAGGCTTATAGTCAATCATTATAATTATATTTGGGGAATGGGTTGGGCAGTTTGAAGCCCCCTCAGCCCAACAGTAAGTACTTGCAACCCATCAAGACTGGTCACTCCTTTCTCTCCCGCATACCTCTCATAGAAGCACAATACACCCTCCTAGTCCAAGAATAGGTGTGTTTTGTTGCCCAGCAATGTTGGCTGCCCCGATTTAGTTTTACCAGTACACTTCAATAGAGATAATGTATGATACAGAGCTGGTTCCCTTTTTGCCATCTGCATTGGGTTGCGCTTCAGTAGACATCTTTATTTTTGTCTAAGCTTTGGTAAACCTTTCAAATCCTAGCTGAGAATGTAGAAAGTGTTATTGTTTGGGTCTATTGAGACTGGTTGCTATACATGTACCTGTACTAAAATCAGTGGGTTAAAGGCAATATAAAGTTCTGGTTTAGTGGGCATTTCAAACATAGGAAAACTGACCAGAAATGTGTAAAGAAAATGCGAGTTACATAGTATCACGTTGCAAAATACTCATTACTCGGTCATATGACTCTTATTTACCACATCTCTCAGTGGACATATCAAATCACAGAAATATATATTTTAGGGCAGGTCCAAGCTAATGTCCCCCTTGATGGTGAAAATTCATCTTCATTTTAGCTTTACAAATTTGGTATCATTTCAAAGCTAAAAGTCTGAAGTTTAGATTTTTAGTACAGAAATTTGCATAATATGCATATTTAACGAGTAGTGAGCATCTAATTTGCATATTTCAAATATTAGCGTGACGTACGGGACATTGTATTTCTATTTTTAATTTTAATTTTATCAATCAAGCTTTAATTTCATATATGGGGACTAGTAAAACTAATCACTAGCAATAGTTGACCAAATTTTTAAGTGTCAAAATTAATTAATTATGCTAATAAGGGCGTGTCCAAACTGCAATGTCCCGTACGTCACAAAAATGGAACACCTTTTTTTATATTTCAGTATGAAACACTGAATATTTTTCTTTCATATTTTGTGAAGTTCTAATTTATCATACTCTTGACTGGCTAGCTAAGTTTTATGAAAACAGCATTTTTCGTTTTTATTTTATTAGCTAATTAAGACATGTGACGTACGGGACAAAAGTGTGACGTACGGGACATTTTCAGTGTTAAAGCAATGGCAAGTCAGGTGAAAATTATTTGTTTTGTGTTTTACCACTGATTATCATAATAATTCTTGCTTAGATACTCTTAAAAATTTCAGAATAAATAGGTCTTACCTTTAGGTGTTACCTCTAAAAGTAATTACATAATTACCACATCATACTTCGCGTTATAGCTACATACTGATGAAAATGTGTCTGGAGGGGGAAATTTGAAATACCTCATAATTACCTTTAAATAATTATCTAAAATACTAGACAGTCAATTTGAGTAGGGAAACTGCATGTCAATGAAGGAAGTATTACATTGGTTCAGTACACCGAGACCTTCCAAACAGGTTCAAAAACTGCAAGAAAGTGCTAAAAAGGCACAAAATATTTTGAGTTTTTCTTCTAAATAGTCCCATGTGTAGGATTTCATGTAAGTTGCCAAATTAATGATGATTCTGTTTAATTTTCTCATATTCAAATCTTTATTGTCAATATTGAAAGTAATTTACATCAGATAGATGTATCCCACATCTTTTGAAGCCAAATCAAATATTAATTCTTAATTAGTAATTAGCATAATTAATGCAAATTTCAGAGCTTCAATTTGTTAAAGTCTTATTATAATGTATTGCGGAAGCTGTTTTTGAGTTTTAAATCATCACAATATTGAATAAATACAATAAGAACAAATATATTGCAAAATGGACCCAAAGATTTAAAAATAAAAGCAGGAAAATGACAAATAAAACATGAGGGAAAAATGTCCCGTACGTCACATGTCCCGTACGTCACGCGCATACCCATTTTCTTTCATTAATTATCATGGGATAAAAGGTCATAATTTTTTTTTTTTTTGCAGTGCGTATATTAATGGTTACTAAATGCATATATCAGGAATAAGTTGTTATCTGCCATGTAGATTCAGAGAGTTTTCACAATACACATTTTTTTTTTAAAGTCATAATTTCTCTGGTCCCGTACGTCACGCTGCATATTTATTAGCATAATTAAATTTTAACGAGCATTTTGAATATTTTTTTTTGCATTTTAGGAAGGGACTACAAGTAGCTTTCCAAAGCACCAAAAAGATTTCAGATCATAGCTCCTTCCTTTGAATAATATTCAATTGAAAGCTGTGAATGTCCCGTACGTCACAAGTCAAATAGCTTGGACCTGCCCTTTATCAAACCTTCGTCAATTTTTTGCACCTGTCAACAAAGTTACTACTTACTAGATCTATACTTCAGAGCTTCGGTTGACATGTTTTTCCCATACATAACTGTAAATAGACAACTTTATTATTTTTGGTATGAGAAAAATAGCTAGATCAATTCCTTCCCGTCTCATTTCCCATACTTTTGGTGTTGGCTCTAATCAAGATACATTAACATGCACATTTTAACCACTTACATTTGCTTTAATTCAAACAAATCTATAGATAGAGAAACTGACCAGTAATTGATATTTATATGAATGAAAAAGAGCAAAGAAAGTGGGATTCCAACAGAGACCTCCGATTGCTCTTTTTTATTTATAGTCTACATTTATTTTTAAATACAATCTTTTCTTGCCCTTTAAGCTTCCATTGATATGTTTTCGTCTGTATCTGTAAGTAGAGGGCTTTGTGATCAGCGCATACAATAGGGGAAGAGTCTAAAGGGGATTGATGAATGAAACCAGTACTAGCCAACGCCCTGTTAAAGGAACTAAAGAATACAACGTACTTTGGCACTTATTCCATAGTTAATGACTTGTAAAATAGGTCTGCCGAAAAAAACTCCATAAAAATAAACACAATAGTGATTTTAGACTAATTTTCTGATGCCAAATCTCACTTAGCAACCAGTTTTCGCCCCGCCCTAATTTAGGGTCCTGAATCGGCAGCGTGATTGACATGTAATTAACAATTCATTGGCTTACGTCATCTACAGAATTTAGTTCATTAGTCCGTTCTTTAGATGACGTCACATTTTGGCGATTTAAAAGGGGCGTTCCCAGGACAATGAGATATTTACTAATCACCCCAAAATTTATTGATTTCTTGGGAAATGATTGCCAAATTCTTTTTCTTGAGGAAAAATTACGTATAGAGAGCCTAATTGTGAAAATTAGGCCATCTAGACGCTGTAGTTCCTTTAACTGGAAAGAGAGAGAGTGTGTGTACACAATGTAAATCCTCATGTGGGTGGGGAATTGTGTAGGGGATTATAACAACTAGTGCAGTCAATGGCATTTAAAGGGGACCACCACCAAAGGACAACACAGTCATATAATTGTGTTTTGGTATCAGTGTTTGATATTAAATAGATGAACAACACTTTGGAAAGGGTTGTATACTTAATAAACAATACAATTAATCACCAACACTTATTATGGCCTCAAGGTTCTGTACTCTCCAAATGTCTGCGAGTGCACCATACATTTGGAGACAATAGAGCCACGAAGACGTCCTATACAATATCTGTAGTCTTCGTACAAGCAGAGTTGCAGACCCATGAACATTACGCTAGTATGGTGATGAGTTTTCAAATTATTAAATTTGTATCTGGAAGCCAATTTTTCAGAACTTGTAGGTGGGATGGACTACCAAAACAAATTTTACCTTTCAGAAATAAGAATATTATTTTGGGGTGGTGTTTCCCTTTAAAGGAACTACAGCGTCTAGATGGCCTAATTTTCACAATTCGGCTCTATATATGTAATTTTTCCCGAAGAAAAAGAATTTGGCAGTCATTTCTCATGAAATCAATCAATTTTGGGGTAATTAGTAAATATCTAATTGTCCTGGGAACGCCCCTTTTAAATCGCCAAAATGTGACGTCATCTAAAGAACGGACTAATGAACTAAATTCTGTAGATGATGCGTCCTGACGTAAGCCAATGAATTGTCAATCACATGTCGATCACGCTGCCGATTCCGGACCCTAAATGTGGGTGGGGCGTAAACTGTCTGCTAAGTGAGATTTGGCATCAGAAAACTAGTCTTAAATCACTACTGTGTTTATTTTCATGGATTTGTTTTGGGTAGACTTATGTTTCAAGTCATCAACTATGGAAGAAGTGTCAAAGTACGTTGTATTCTTTAGGTCCTTTAAAATAACCTGTACTGCAGTAAGGGAATTTAATACTCGGCCACAGCCACAGCCACCCTCCACAGTTGCACTGCACAGGTGTATCTTGCATGACTTGCAGGGATCTAATAACTTTGTTGACTTACTGCAAAAACTGGCAGTTGATTACAATGTGTATTTCTGTCATCTGATATGTCTACGAAGTGATGTGTGACAATTCCTTGGTGAACGAGTGTCATATGACCAAGTAATGAGTGAAAATGCAAAGTGATAGTCGCTCACTCATATTGCACTGACTTTGTATGAATTTATGTAATAATTATCTGATTAAATTCAAACATAGAGGAAACTGACTAGAAATATTTAAGTAATTAAAAGTGAGCAAAGAAAAATAGGCTTCGCCGGGAATCGAACCTGAGACCGCCGGATGCTAGACCGGTGCTCAAACCATCAAGCCACGAAGACTTTGTATGGTGGGCGTTCCCATGAAACCCTTTTCAATGCTCGATTAGTCAGAAGCTATATAAACTGGGCCAATCCCAAGGATAATTAAATCAACTTTTATAGAGAAAGGCGCAGGATCACGCGAAGTGATGCAGCTTTTTTTATTAATTAAATTCAAACATAGAGGAAACTGACTAGAAATATTTAAGTATATTTAATAATTATCTGCTTACACTCCTATCATACTTTTTATAACGGAAGAGAAATTTGGAAAACCATATTTAAGCTGTTCCATGCTGCTATGAGGTACATGTACAGTACATGGGAACTGATATAGTTCCATTTAAGTTTTCAGGATTTTGACAACATTTGTGACCGGCTATAGCAAAACCCTGCACTTGTCGGTAAAAATCAAAATGTAGATGTTCATACCATTAGAAAGGCCTCATCCCAAGCTTTCATTTGATGCTTTGTTCTAACAAATTGGTCTTTAATTGGCAAAGATATGATTTTTTTAAACAATTTACAATCGTCTTTTACTCACATTGTATGTTCTTAAAATGCCCATTTCTTCAAAACATGAATTACCAACAAGTGCCGGATTTTGCTATAGCCGGTCACGTTTGTTGTATTCCTTTAAATGAACTTTAATTCTTCTTTAGTGGCAATAATACTAGGTCAGAGCCACCTGCCCTCTATTGTTTGGCTGCACTGTGGCATATCTTGCATGACTTGCAGTAATTAGTTTGCCTAGGTTCAATTCTCCACAAAACTGCTAAAATTATTTTCTGTACTTTACTGACTAGTTGTTTCTTAAAGGGGACCACCAGGCAAAGGACAACACATTATTATATGTTTTGGTACCGTTTTGTGATATCAAATAGATACCCAACATTTTGCAAAGGCTTGTGTAATTCATAAACAAAGCAATTAATGTCCACCACTTACGGAACCACGGCTATCTCGTGGTTCCACACGGGCCAGGCATTTGCGAGTGCGCCAATGCAATTCACGCGTACGTCAATAGAATCCCGGATGATTCGTTTGCTCTGCATAGAGCGCCGCTGGCTCTGCTCGCCAAATAGTCTGCGCATTCAGACCGCATGACCGCATGGCTGAGAATGGTGATGCGTTTTCCAATTATATATTTTTTCTGAAAACATATTTTTGTGAACTTTTTGAAGGAATGGAATACTAAAGATGTTACCTTTCTATACAAAGATTATTATTTTCGGGTGGTGGTACCCTTTAACTCTTGTTTTTCTTTCCTATTCATGAACAATGTTGATTCAATGCTCGTGGGGTTTTATTATTGAGGGCGTATTGAAGCCATTCTTGCATGACTTGCAAATTTGGCTCAGGTTCGAACTGCCTTAATTTCAACCAATTTAGTACAGAAACCTGGGGGGGGGGGGGGGGGGGGGGGCCTCCGGCCATGTACACTTTAGGGGGATTGCAAAAACTTGGTGGGGAGTCTAGGTTAAATACTGTATTGCACTGTACTGGCTAAACCAAAGTTTGTGTGTGGTTCTCGTATGAACAAAAATAGATCTTATGTCTGTGCCGAAGTAGCAAATCATGTATAAGGTCTATAACAAAATAGACAAATGGCTTCATCACTTTTTATGAACATTTCATTTATTTCTGTGCCATGTATGAATGGCTTTTATTACCCTGATAAGGTTTTAAGGAAAGGTCTTATAAATCTTTACGGTAGTCAAATTACAGACAGAAATAAATAGCATACAACATTAACTTTCTAATTGTCTTCATTACAAACACTCATGGTGGAGGTATAAATCCTTGAATTAAAATTCAGTCTAATTAGTAGAGTTTCATTATCACTCCTTTATCAATATATATCATTTAGGGAATATTTTATAAACCATGTTTAGCCAATTGTGTGCTTAAGCTTTACATGTACCATCGAGTCATGTATTGTAGTAAATGACCCATTTCTGCCTCTCTACACATTATGTGTGTGGGCTACAAAGTTTGAAGTCTAAACAGACTTACACATTTATAAATGACTGGTTCAATACAAATAGTTGGTAAGTTATCTTTACCTGATTAACTTTAAATAATTAAAATTGGTTTTTGATAAATGCATGATGGACCAATCTGAATTATTTTCTGTCCTCAAAAAGTACCCAATTACTATGGCAATGGAATCTAGTTTTTGAAAAAGTCTTGGAGGTGTTGTGGCACGATCGAATAAGCGCTCGACTTCCAATCACGAGAGCCGAGTTCAAACCCAAATCGATGCCTCGGCATTTATGTCCTTCAGCGAGACGTTTCATTCACATTGCTGCTCAGCGAAAAAAATACACGGAGGCGGCGGGCGAATTCGCCCCCGAAATGCCCAAAAGAGCCCCCGAAAAAAAAGTAAAGTATTTTGAGGATTTTTTATTTTTATTTTCTGTTTGAATCGTGATCAAATGGATTATCAGATGATCACTTACAGCATTACAGCTTAATAGTAGCCCCTGAAATTCGAAAAAGAGCCTGGAAATTTGTAGCCCCCGAGATGATAAAAGTAGCCCCCGAAAGTTGGAAAAGTAGCCCCCGAAAAGGAGCCCCCGAAATAAAAATATTAATTTTTTCGCTGCGTGTACTTGTTGGCCACCGCAAATTTGCAGGGAAACAGGTCAATGCAATGAATATTGGGCACGCAATCATGCTAAGTTATGCAGGAAATGTGTGCAGTTCTAATTAACATATAATTAATTAAAGTATAAATGGGTACCTGGGTCGGGTGTACATTAGCCTGATGCGCCGATAAGGTTGCTCACAGCTAGTATGCTCCCCGGGGAGTTGAGTGCACAAGATAATTGCGCAGGTTTGAAATGTGCTCAGATGACCAGGGGTTATAATGATAATTGTGCGCCAGGAGTGTCTTACGACAGATGTTCGCGAGTAATAAATATATAGTTAGAACTTTGTTGACATGTGCAAAAAGTGATGAATGGTTGATGCAATGTATATTGTTGATATCTCATATGTCCACAGGGTATTGTGTGAAAATTTCAAGTCAAATGGACATTGCATGGCCAAGTAATGAGCGAAAATGCAAAGTGATATTCACTAACTCACTGCACTCACTTTGTACACGGTAAGAAAAACTCTGGGGGAGTTTTTCTTATCTGAATACTTCAATCGTACATATCTTTGTAACGAAAGGGAAATTTGAAAAACCAAAACCGGACCCATGATTTTATTGTTAATACGAATACAACAAGGTATGATGGAACCGCTAGAATAAAAAAATTATTTTGAGGCTTTGGACAATGTTAGTAAGTCCCTTTAAGTAATAGAGTTTTGAAAACCTAATAAAAATTAGCTAAAGGAAACCTTTTCTATCAAGTCATGAATGGTACATGTATGTGTTGCACGAGCACTGGGAGGTATATTCTGACAATGCACTTTCTTACGAATTATGTACAGTATTCATTAGAACTATTTAGTTATTATATTTCTTTTGAATATTTTGATTATTAGATCACCAGACGAGACTGCTGCCCTCTTTGCCAAATATCAGCCAACCCATGTGATCCACCTTGCGGCCATGGTGGGGGGTCTTTTCAGGAACCTCGCCTACAACCTCGACTTCTGGGTGAGTGTTATCTATATAAGTGTGAAATTGGTTTGGGTTTGTAAATCGCAAAAGGAAAAAGTCTTGAAATTGAATTGAAATTTCAGCTGGAATTGGAAATAGAAATATATAACTGAAATGAAACTGCTTTGGGGAAACCAAATTAACTTTATCTGCATTAACAGGACAGTGGGGAAAACGTCCAGATATTTTGTACCCTGTTTAATCAATGATTTTGTTTGTATTCATATTTTTCAGAGATTAAATATCAAGACCAACAGCAACTTTTGTTTATTTCCTACAAGTGATGTCTTAGAATGTCAATAAATGGACATTTTGGTTTGACAGCTTTGTACAAGGTTACATTTATGGCTACATTTGCTTTTCATCATTTTTCATTAATTTATTACTTTTGTTTGTACCTTTCAGAGAGAAAATATCAAGATCAACGACAACGTTCTTCACAATTCGTACAAGCATGGCGTCCAGAAGGTCGTGTCGTGTCTTTCAACGTGCATCTTCCCGACAAAACTACGTATCCCATCGACGAAACCATGATCCACAACGGCGAACCACATTCATCGAACTTCGGCTACGCCTATGCAAAGCGCATGATAGATGTTCAAAACAGGTAAGATGCTAGGGGTCGCCTTGAAAATGTGTATGTCTGGAGGCATTTATGATATCAGGTTGTCCATCCGTCCTTACATATATGTAGTACGCCCCGTTCTCGTTGGCGCTTTACCTCAAGAACCAGGGGCCCCCTTGTAAAGCAGGTCTTTGTGGCACTGAATGGGGCTACTCTGTGTTTTTAAAGAAGACAGAATAAATACAAATCAATTGAAGGATTACCACTAAACTTGTTTCCTGTTTGTACAGTATCTTTAGGAGCCAATGATCTGACAAGATTTTGGGTCCCGAGGTAAAAAACCAAAGGTCACACAGCTCATTATATAAACAAAATTATCATGACATCATAAGAATCCTGTAACTAATTAAAATCATATACAGTCCTTGCATATTCAGTATGCCTGGGACAATTATCCAAATATCCAAATAATTATCTAGCTGAACAGCTGTTGATATTTGAACATTAATTTTTGTATTAACCGGATATCCGAATACTAAACAAATAAAATAAAATAAGTAATGATTTGAGTATCCAGTTTGTCTGTTTTGAATTTAACCAACAAGTATTTTAATATAATTTTCATTCTGTGCAGGGCGTACCGTGTGTAGCATAAGTGTAACTTCACAGCAGTCTTTCTTTGAAAACTTTTATTGAAACAAAGTCTGAAGTCTGTTTTGATAGTAACCAATACATTTAAAAATATAATTTTCATCCCATGCAGGGCATACCGTGTGCAGCACAAGTGTAACTTCACAGCAGTCATTCCGACAAACGTCTTTGGTCCGTGGGATAACTTCAACCTAGAGGATGGCCATGTTATACCTGGACTCATACACAAGGTCTACGACGCTAAACGTAAGTGGAAAGAATGTTTCACAAGGCATTTAAAATGATGATGCTAGCAATTCTGCTCTGCTAGCATCATTAATTAATTTAGCAGTAGAGAAATCTGGTGTGTTACTTTACTGTCGTCGTTCCAGCGGAGGTCTTTGGTCCGTGGGATAACTTCAACCTCGAGGATGGGAGTGGACCAAATGACTGTAGACCAATCGCAAATTACCGTGTCAAGCTGGTATAAATCAATACATTTTATCTCTTTGGTGGCCCCCAGGCAAGGATGTGGTTGTCCCAAACAAAGAAAAGCAGTATTGAAAAGTCTTAATTAGCAGGTTAAATTTCAGGTCTGCAAACAATCATGAAAAGTTGAATGATTTTACTGAGAAAGAGAAATCACATTGAACAAAAAAACTCTTCTGCAGTTCTTGGGGGACAGGCAAGCTCTGTCGGTCCATTTACTCCTACGATCTGGCTCCTCTGTTTGTATGCATTGTACATTTATTATGAAAGTCCTCTGTAGGCATTTATAGCGGAATGGATTCTTATTCTTGTTTTAATTGTCCTTGATTCAGGTAACAACACACCCTTCACAATCTGGTGTACAGGCAAACCGCTTCATCAGTTCATCTACTCCTACGACCTGGCTCGTCTGTGTGCATTCTAGTTCGGTATGAAAGTCTCTGTAGGGCCCAAACAGTGA
Source organism: Echinarachnius parma (assembly GCA_037951105.1). Taxonomy (NCBI): domain Eukaryota; kingdom Metazoa; phylum Echinodermata; class Echinoidea; order Clypeasteroida; family Echinarachniidae; genus Echinarachnius; species Echinarachnius parma. The sequence continues at coordinate 10,983 of JBAMJV010008924.1, read as the reverse complement.
TTCTGCATGCAATGAAATCAAGAAGGGTTTCTCACTCCTGTTTTTTTTACTCTTCTTGATTCAGGTAACAACACACCCTTCACAATCTAGGGTACAGGCAAGCCTCTCCGTTAGTTCATCTACTCATCCTGGCTCATATGTTTATATGCATTCTAAACAAAGGGTTTTTTATCTTGTTGAACGTTCTTATTAAGATTCAGTAACAACACACCCTTCACAATCTGGGGTACAGGCAAGTCCTCTGCGTCAATTCATCTACTCCTACGACCTGGCTCGTCTGTTTGTGTGGGTTCTACGAGAGTACCATGAGGTTAGAGCCCATCATCCTGTCCGTCGGGGAGAAGGGTCGAAGGTCTCCATCAAGCAGTGCGCAGAGAAATGTCATTGAAGCCTTCAAGTTCAAGGGAGAAGTGGTTGTATCCTTTACAAACCAAAATAAATGATCGGTAAAATAATTCATCTGATTACATCAGAAAGTATGCGCATGCTAAAATTTGATTGTGACCCGGCTATAGCAAATCCCGGCACTTGTCGGTAATTCATGTTTTGAAGAAATAGGCATTTTAAGTGATTGTAAAATTGAAACAGTCATATCTTTTATTATTATTGACCATTAGTTAGAACAAAGGATCAAATGAAAGCTTGTGATGGGCTTTTGTAATGGTTTAAAAATCTACATTTTGATTTTTACCGACAAGTGCCAGGTTTTGCTAGAGCCGGTCACATATAATAGCCAAGATCTTACGGGGAGAGTCCCCCAGACTTCGATTTCAAGAGAGACGTGGTCGTATCCTATACAAACAAAAATTATTCTATCCATTAAACGGGGCTCAAAGTTAAAGTGAATCCAGTATAGTGTCTACCTCCACGAAAATTACATTTCTCTTCTACCATGTTATTTGGCTTATGGTAAGAGAAGAATAAAATAGGGTTAAATTTGTTTAAATGCCCCTTTAGTATGACGATATCTATCATTGATAATCATTCAGCTCAAGAGCGTTAATGAACGGCATAAACCTCTTACACATTGTATTAAGCGCTATATAAATGTAATATATTATTATTATTATTATTATTACACGTTATACAGTAAATCGTTGTAAAAGCTGAGGCAAATTTTCGCTTTTTTAACCAGGAAAGCAGTGTCCTTTTCAATGAAACTTTCACACATCATTCAGACATGTCTTACAATGATTTTGGTATAGGATTGAAGTCTCAAATGTAATTTTGGGCAATATCTGATACTTCAGGTGCACCTTTAACACATGTCTTCTAGTCCATGGCCATCAAAAATGAGCTATGGGCCTTGAACACAATTTTGAAACATTTGTCACCTTTGGCAACCAAAATTAACAGACTTTCTAATCTTTTTCTTAGTTTAGGGAAACTCAGTTCTGATTTAGGGCCAGCAAATTTGATAAACCTCTATTTTACTTGCACAACTGGCATTGAATAAAATACATTTCAACCATTGATCTCACACCGTTCAGAGGCCGAGCATATGGTCTCCTCCTATCAGATTAGATTTGGGTAGTGATAATAAATTGTAAAATTGTTCTTCCTTTATATATTAGGTTTTTGAGTTAAATGCAGTGAACCTAAAAGCTGCAATAATAAGGCATTTGTAAGGAATAGGTGGTCATATGATAAAAAATGAAATGTTCCTTAATTCTGGACCTATCAAATCAGTTTGACACAACCAAGTCAGATGGGCAGTTCAAGAAGACGGCTAGCAACGACAAGCTCATGAAGTACCTTCCAGACTTCAAATTTACTCCCATCCAGCAAGGTAAATTTGGAAATCGATTATGATCCATAATGTCTAGGTCACAAATGCTTTGATTTGGGATACGGCGCCCGCAAGAGTGCCATGGCTATCGTGCGGTGGCATTTGCATTTTTGCTCACCGCACGATGTCAACAAATTGTTTATCGCGGAGTTAACAAAAATTGCATCATAGACACTGCACGGGCACCGTAGCCATTTTTTAAAATATCATACGATTTTGTTGACGGAATTCGGGGCCACTCAAATCGTACAATATCGTAAGAGTATCTTGCGATGACCGTACGAGTCCCGTAAGGCGTCCATACGAGCGCTCAGATTGTAAGTCATCGTACGGGCCCCGGCCCAGACATCGTACGATATCCCAACTCCACGAAATCGTAGAAAATCCGCTGTAGGTAAAAATAATCGTGCGGCGCCCGGAGCATTTGTGACCTAGGCATAACCCAAACCGTAGCCCCAAGAAACATAGTTTTGGAAGAATTTTCCCCCTAGACTTGAAGGGATCTAGTAACATTGTCAAAATCCTCAAAACTTACTTGGAACTGTAGCAGTTCTCACGTACCTCATTGTAATTGTATAATCAATAGAGCGTGGAACAGCGTTCGGTTTTCCACATTTCTCTTCCGTTATAAAGCTATCTACCGGATAGTTACAGGTGTGTACAAATTCAGTACAATGACAAATATAATTTCTTAAATAAAATATTGTGATTAATGCTATCAAACGCTTTCCTTAGATCTAAACATAATCCTAAAAGATGTTCCCTATTTTCAAAAGCATTTTTTACATTCAATAAACAATTTTTTTTGTATGTCCTGTTTTTTTTTTGTGGTTTTGTTTTTGTCTTGCTCAGTTTCTTCTATCCAGGAATATTGTCTAGATCATGTTTCGTTGTGATCAGTTTTGTGATTTTGTTACCGTTGCTGGCTTTCAGGAGGGCTATGAGCTTCCCGTCTGACGTCAATGCCTGCTTCATAGCCGAGTGTGCCTCTGTAGCCCTCAGTAGCTGTAGCGTCACCTGGGTGAGGTCCTCGCTAATGCTGATCCCCTTCTTTTTCAGGTTGCATCTTCTGGAAAGAGGTGTCGCAAATTGTAGCTTGTGAGTTTCACAAGAATCGGTCTTGGATGGTCCTTCGACTTTCTCCTCTCCCCGTTCTGTACATCTTCACCGTGGTTTGAGCAGGGTTTTTCCTTCCCCGTTCTGTGGGATTGGTCGGTGAGAGCTGGAGCCCCAGCTTCTCGGCCACCTGGATCACAAGTTGATCGGTGTCCTCGTCTTTTTTCTCTGGTATTCCAATGATCCATAGGTTATTGCGGCGACCATATTGTTCGAGGTCGTCACATCTGTTGTTTAGTCTGTTACTTGCATCTTTCTCGGTTTTAACTTTTTTCTTCAGTTCTGATATTTCCTTGTCCTTTTTTCCCAGTTTCGACTCAAGATCATGGATACGTCCCTCACTTTCTTTATTCAGTTGTTTCATTGATTTCAGTTCGTCCGAGATCATGTCGGATAGAAGACTACAAAGAGTTTCAAGGAACTTTTTGTTGCTGAGCATTTTGTCAATTGATTCATTCCCTACTTTGAACAATCTTTCTGTAAATAAATGATCCATTTTCCTTTCTGTCTGCAGCTCTGACGGAGACAGTGGAATGGTTTGAAGCTAACATCGACATTGCCCGCCTGTAAACCACTGACCGTATGAAGACATTGCCCGCCTGTAAACCACTGACCGTATGAAGACATTGCCCGCCTGTAAACCACTGACCGTATGAAGACATCGCACGCCTGTAAACCACTGACCGTATGAAGACATCGCACGGCTGTAAATCACTGACCATATGAAGACATCGCACGGCTGTAAATCACTGACCGTATGAAGACATCGCACGGCTGTAAATCACTGACCGTATGAAAACATCGCACGCCTTTAAATATCTGACTGTATGAGGACATCGCATGCCTTTAAATATCTGACCGTATAAAGACATCGCACGTCTGCTGATAACCAACCCTTCCAATTACTGTTACTGACCGCACAATGATATCGCACATCACACATCCGTTTCTCACTGAACTTCTGACAGGGTTCTTAAAAAGGGCTGGCAAACCTGGAAAGTCATGGGGTGGAATTCACAATGGAGGTTTGTACAAACCATGGTTTTACCATGGTCTACATCTATGGAATGCCATTTGTAAACTGATAGAGAAAGAATGTAAACTCCTTACTTGTTAACAATGTTGATTTACAATTTACTTGTATACGAGCAGCATTCCATAGATGTAGACCATGGTAAAACCATGGTTTGTACAAACTTCCTACAAACCTCCTTTGTGAATTCCACCCATGGAGTTTGACTCTTGTGTTTTCCATTATTTGCAATGGGCTTTAGAGGTCTATTAATTTTAAGGCATGCATTACATGTGTGTGTTGATTGCATGGCACAGCAATACCAAAGTGATTTGGAGGAGAGGTTGCAGTAGTGTGTGATGTAATGTGTCTATTTTTTCAAGAACATACATGTTTGTAGTCTTTAATTTTCTAAAAGAGATTTCTATTAGTGGTGTATAAATTTTTTTTTTCAAGAAATTTTAAATGGTTGTGTATGTTTTGTTTTTTTCTTTTTCAAAAAAGGTTATTTTTAGTCCAACTTTGAATTATTTTGTTTTCAGTGTAAATATCTTTTATCAATTTTGAATTCAAATTATTTAGACCTCGGGTCAGATTCTTTTAGTAAAAAAAATATTAGTAAAATTGATGTATACATTCTTTATTGAAACAAAAATTAGAGTCAAGATAGAAGTACAGTGTACCATTATTTGTTCACGAAATTTTAAATGGTTGTTTATGTTTTGTTTTCTTCTTCAAGAAATAGTTATTTTTAGTCCAACTTCAAAAGTTTCCTTCTGGCTAAATGTCTATCATTGATTTGAACTTCAAATTTACTTTGACCTCAGGTCTAATTCTTTTTGTGAAAAAAAAACACAGTAAAATTGTTGAGTACATTCTATATCTTAAAAAAAAAACACGATTGTGACTAGAGAGAGGCTTTTGTATTCCTTGAAAAGTAGCATCAGTATTTGAATTAACACAGCTTTATAGATTTATTGACAAACTAATATTCGTCTTCCAATATCATTGTAATGTTTCATTTATTCACAGCTGCATATGTTCTTTGCTCATGTTCAGTTACTAAATCAATATCTCGTCATTTCACCCTCTGTACCTTGACAGGGCATTCTCTTCGAGGATGTGCCCAAGACTTGGCATGCATGACTAAAAGAACTGACGCACTATACAAATTGCATAGAGCATATAATGGGTTCTTTTAATAGGCATGCATGACTAAAAGAACCGATGTGCATAGATACAAATTGCATAGAGCATGCCATGGGTTCTTTTACTTGGCATGCATGACTAAAAGAACTGATGCGCTATACAAATTGCATAGAGCATGACCAACGCGATATACAAACTGCATAAAGCATGCCATGGGTTATTTTACTTGGCATGCATGACTAAAAGAACCGATGCGCTATACAAACTGCATAGAGCATGCCATGGGTTCTTTTACTTGGCATGCATGACTCAAAGAACCGACGTGCTATACAAACTGCATAGAGCATGCCATGGGTTATTTTACTTGGCATGCATGACTAAAAGAACCGATGCGCTATACAAACTGCATAGAGCATGCCATGGGTTCTTTTACTTGGCATGCATGACTAAAAGAACCAACGCGATATACAAACTGCATAAAGCATGCCATGGGTTATTTTACTTGGCATGCATGACTAAAAGAACCGATGCGCTATACAAACTACATAGAGCAGGCCATGGGTTCTTTTACTTGGCATGCATGACTAAAAGAACCGATGAGCTATACAAATTGCATAGAGCATGCCATGGGTTCTTTTACTCATGCATACCAAGTTGTGGGCACGTCTTTGAAGAGAATGCCCCTAGTCAGATGTAACTTGCAAGATTGTGTCATTTCCTTGTGCTAGCAGATCTTTCAATTCCCAATCAGTCTGAAATCACGTTGTATGATAAGCTATGTATATTTTGGTATGGGCGTCGATCTGTAATTGATACCTATTGTTAATGGCCCGGTCAGATATCAACGGATATTGGAAACGTATGCCCAACGAATAGACAATTTGCAAAATTAAATTATCCGGTGATGAAAGTCGTCTCCATTGCTTCATGTACAAAACATAGAACAACGTACATCAACGGACAAGGAACGGACAAGAAACGTATAGAACGGATGGAAAGTTTAGCTCTCCGTTTGACATCCGCTTGCACAATCCGTTGATATGTGACCGCGCTATTAGGGGGTTATGATCTATTCATTCATCCCCTGCTGAACATAGGTATTACGTAAGGATCGACGTCCGTGATATTTGTTTGTATTATGGATACTTGTGTTAAATTCCCCTACTCCCAAAAATTAAAAAATACAAATAAATAAGTAAATAAATACAAATCATCTTCAATGGATTCAAATATTTGCATTTGTATACTGATACATTATTTTGCAATATGTTTCCGGATCGCAAAACTTTAATGTTGTGAACTGATTTGTCATTAACATGTAAAGGAATATTTGCACTATTGAAGAATACTATATTTTCCACAAAATGTATACTGGTATATTGCAATATTGGCCAGCGCAGCAGTTGATCAAATCTATGATCCAAAAATATATATTATTATGTATATTATATGTTGTTTGTTCAAAAACATACTGCCCGCAATTGTAATCTTTGTGTGCTACATATAAACATTGTCATAATCATGTACTCGGTTTGTAGAATTCAATTCCATTCAGCACTGTCCCTTGGGGGGATGTTTTTGTTGTTGATAATTACAGTTCAATAACATTAAAATAAAGATCTGGCGGGTGTTTCACAAAGATCCTAAGTTGATCTTAGCACTAAGATGGTCTTAAATATTATGGAAAGCCATTAGTGTCTTGAAACATTTTTGTAAAAGTTATGTTGAAATGCATAAAATGTTGATTCAAATCATATATATTTTCTAATTATCAAAGAGATTTCATGAATTTTATGTGAAGATTATGAATCCCTTTGATAATTAGAAAATATATATGATTTGAATCAACATTTTATGCATTTCAACATAACTTTTATAAAGCTGTTTCAAGACACTAATGGCTTTCCATAATATTTAAGACCATCTTAGTGCTAAGATCAACTTAGGATCTTTGTGAAACACCCCCTGTATTGATATGTCACCCTAAGAATAACATATTTGATCACTATATTTAGACCTACCAAGTGTTTGACAAAGATATTTCCTGATTTATTGTATTTTATTTGTAAAAGTGAGCTAGTATTCTAAGGAGGCGACAATGTATTTTTAGGCTGAAACTATATATATTTCTAATACAATGTACTGTGTACAACATCCAAGTAGTACTTAACTATCTTACTAAGGTCAATACTTCAAATAGATTTAATTATCTTATTCCCTTACATTCAGACATAGACTTGTAATATTATATATCATGATATGTATTTCTATTGTAGTACTAAGAAGATTATTGAGATTATGATTGTACTTTACATGTGACTTTGTAAGCTATGAGATTTATATTTCTTTGAAATGTGAAAATGTTAAAGTCCTTCTGCACCGTTTCTCTTACTGTTTCCTCTGACCAAACGGTCAATATCTAGCAAATTTTCCATCGTACAAGTCCATTCTGAACTTGGTCCGCATCATTTTGTTTCCTGCTGGTACCTTCCGGATGTCAAAGAGATAGGAAAGGGAATGAGAAACAGTGCAGTGGGACGAGAACGATAGTAAAAATCAAGTGCCTGAATGAAGTCCCTGTTCTGATCTGTCGTCTACTATTAAAACCTCAATTTCTTTAGAAAGCAGTTTAATCGAAGGTTTTTTTTTGAGTTGGCAATCCTCCTTGGTTTTGATGGTAAAGATGGAGATGGCGATAATGATGCTGGTAGTATTGGTGATGGTGATGGTGATGATGATGATGATGATGATGATGATAATGGTGCAAGTGATGGGTGATGAATGATGGGGCTGATGATATTGATGGTGATATTGACGATGATGATGGTGGTGATGAATTATGATGGTGATGAGGATAGCTTTGTGAGGATGGTGATCATGATGGCTTTGATAACGATGATGATGGCGTGGGGTGGGGGTCGTGGTGGTGATCATAACATATATTCCTAACATCAGCAGACATGGTAATACGCCCACGCTTATTTATTTGCAATACTTATTATATCATTAATGAAAAGGTGTAGTCTACCTTTAAAAATCAATAAGAGAAAGACCATGCTCATATTTCTTACTACCTGGTTCACCTGTTGATATCGACCTACTTTTATTTTAATCTGCAATATATAACAAACGTTTTTTTAAATTTATATCGCTAGCAAGAAAGAACATTGGCGTAGCTGCTAGGTTTGGGGAGGATCAGGTGGCCCCAATAATTGGACAATAACTACGGGGACATTTTTTTGGAAAAAAACATGGTGTAATAATAATTATAATATACTCGATTTATATAGCGCCTAATATGAGTGATAATAATCTCTAAGCGCTTTACAATGATAATATTACCCCCAGTCATAGGATACAATGCAAACCTGCACATAGTGTGTGCACCATCTCCACTCCCTGGGGAGCATTCCTTCCAAGCGGCTCATGGGCATTGAGAAGATCCTTCACATATAGGCTTTCACTTCCTACCGGGTCCCCATTTATACACCTGGGTAGAGAGCAGCAATTGTGGATACATTGTCTTGCTGAAGGACAAAGGGAGTGGGCAGGGTTCGAACACGGGATCTCATGATCGGAAAGCGCGTGCTCTACCAATCTTGCCACACCACATCCACGTGTACGTGTGTTCCCCCCCCCCCCCCCCCCCCAATACTTGCCCCAAACGCTACGCCACTGGGTTGAAACAAGAGAGAGAACGGAAGAGATATTATGGTCAACCACGCACACATTTACTCTAACAGAACTGGAATTCACTAATTTTACGTAAGTTTTAACCGAAGAAATACAAAATTGGACAGCGAACAGGAATTGTAAATATTAATTTGTGAGTTGGGAGCCACGGTAGAGCATAAAACCGATTGTCTACATTAGATTTTATCATTTGACAAAGTATTGCAGCGGCATACGAAACGTCATGATCTTTTAGATTCCTAGTTTGACCATACATTGCGAGACAAACGAATATCACTAGCGATATTATTTCCGATACTATATCCGCAATGGATTATATATTTACTATTATTGATTGAACAAACGGGCGCCCTGCCCTGAAATTGATACGTAGATATGAGCGTTGTAGCGAGAAGGTGGCTAGGTTCTACCGTGGGTTTGGTATCAGCCGTTGGGGGCCGGTTGTTCGGGGTAGTGTCGTGGCGACGTATCGTACGCTGGCTCGGCAGGCGGGCCGATCCAGTGTCCCGTTGGTTGGTTGAGTGCCCGTGTGCACCGGCCAATCGGCGCGGTCCGTTGTTGACCTATCAGGAACGCAATCGCTTATGCGAGATTGTGAGTTGGGAGCCACGGTAGAGCATAAAAACCGATTGTCTACATTAGATTTTATCATTTGACAAAATATTGCAGCGGCATACGAAACGTCATGATCTTTTAGATTCCTAGTTTGACCATACATTGCGAGACAAACGAATATCACTAGCGATATTATTTCCGATATTAAATTAGTTAATCAACATTCTGACATACAGTATATCCAGTAGACTCTATGGTATATCAGTGGCGTAAAACCTAGCTAGACTTTTTTGAGTGGGGTGGGGGGGGGGGGGGGGCACACTCTATGAACTTAGTTTAGTTTCCAAGGATTTCCCCTTATTTTGTATTAATAGTACTATTTGTTAATTTGTATTTTTGTTTGTTTTTTTAAATTTATTTATTATTATTCTTTTTTAATTTTAATGAATGAATGAATGAATGAATGAATTAATTTATTTTTATTTTATTTAATTTTTTTTTGTTTTTGTTTGGGGGGGGGGGGGGGGGGGAAGCTACGCCATGTCTCAAGAATGCTTTTCGTTTCATTCGTCTCATTTCGTTCGGATGATGCCACGAACTCTCAAGGTCAGGTGTATATGGCAGGAAGATTCATTTCAGTTCCAGACATCGTGCTCGGATCGGAGTTGCAAGTAGGGCATTTAAAATTATTTGTCCACCGATGGAATTCATAACTTGAACACCTAGCAGGAACTGTAAGGAAATTCACCACAAATTATTGAGATTTAAACGGAACGAACTTCCATCCATGTTCTTGTCTATGGCTGCGGCCACGAGGTGTGCCCCTCCTTCCCCAAAAATCAGTCCGACCCTGCTACGCCACTAGTACGACATAGGTTTGTTTAATGTCCCTCTGCATAATATATTGGTGTGAAGAGGTGTTTGGTCTAGTGGTCAGAGCTCCCATATTCGCACTAATTGGCCCCGGGTTCGAACCTTGGATTTGTCTAGCTATCAGATGGTGACGATAAAGGGCGGTCCCAGACGTAAATAACCATAATTGATTGAACGCATCTGCAACAAAAACAACTAATAACTAACCAACCAACCTCTGCATAGATTGGGTTTTCAACAAGAGCCATGTCTGCTGTCATGAATTTTAGGAATTGTACATCATCATCATTCATCATTCATCACCGACATTACCAAGCTAGCTATCAATCCAAAATCATGATCATCATCTTCATAAAATTATCCTCCTCATCATAATGCCATCAATATTACCATAATCATCATCATCATCACCACCACCATCATTTTATCGCCACCATCATCATCGTCATCATTGCTATCATCATTATAGACCATCACCATCATGTCACTACTTCCATCGCCAATACAATCACCATCATTAATGCCACCAATATTACCATTATATCATCATCACTACCACCACCACCACCATCAACAATACAATCACAATCACCATCACCATCATCATCACCATTACCAGTACTATGGTGATCATCATCATCATCTTCATCTTCATCGCCAAAACCAAGAAGTATTGCTATAATCATGGCCACATTCAAAATAATCTTTGTGCAAACTGAAAATGAAGATTTTATTGAACACGTCTGACGTCTTCAATAAAACTGAATGTCAGCACTTGATTTTTACCTTATCTTTT
>JBAMJV010008923.1:0-57380 GCA_037951105.1 Echinarachnius parma | reverse complement strand
CCATTAAGTTCCTGGACAACAGAACTAGTCTTCTTCTGCAGACCCATGAACACATAATTCTTTTTGTTCTCTGGAAAAGAAATTTTTAGAGTGGTTTAGACTACTAAGACTCTTTCATATATTAGACAATTATATTTTGGGTTGGTTCCTATTATAACAAGTCTCAAAAGACATTTAGGATGTTAACTTCATACCTGAATGTACTTTTTCCCTCTGAGAGCTGTGAGCCTTCTGTCTTGGAGAATGAGGACATTGTCGGCCTCTTGACTCGCCTTTGCGCTCCCAAAGATAGACGCCGTTTGAAGCTCATCCGATTCCTTCTCCTAATTACAGAAAAGAAAGGAAATTCGAATGGATCTTTGGGAAAAGAATTGTAATATTAAACATGCTTACCATACAAGGGGGTGGGAGTGGCGAGTGTGGGGGGGGGGGGGGGGGGGGTGGGGGGTGGGTGCGGGTGCATAATTTGCAAAAGGGAACCGGAATTTGGGGGGTGCATCCGATTCCTTTTCCTAATTAAAGAAAAGAAAGGAAATTTGTATGGATCTTCGGGAAAAGAATTGTAATTTTAAACATGCTTACCTCAACAAGGGGGAGGGGAGGGGAAGGGGGTGCATAATTTGCAAACAGTACCGAAATGGATTGTGGCAGAGACCGAGACCACTGGTTGCATTGTGTAAGCGTTGGGGGGATGTTTGTCACCAAGACCGATCGTAGCCCAGGACGAGACCACATGTTTAGATGGTCAAGACCGATAAAAAGTAGGGGGGGGGGGGTGCATACGCACCCAACACACCCTCCCTGGCTACAGGCCTGTATAATGATAATTGATTGCATTGCTTAAAGGGATAGTTGAGTTTTGGTAGAGAGGGCGCTAGACTACTTTTTTTTGTGTGAGGTAATGAAAAACTGAGTGTAAAATTTGAAAGAGCATAATATTTAAATAATAAAATCATCTTTGTTTGATCAAAATCGGTTCAGAGACGGCTGAAATATCCATAAATATAACAATTTTTAATAAAGCTGGGGCCCCAGGTTTATTAGAGAATTTTGAACCAGCCGTTACAAATTTAAAAAAAATGCTTTCTCTTTTAAAAAGTTACAGAATAGGTATTTAAATAGTTGTTGGTTATTTCTCTATCTAATCACTATTTCAACAAAGCATCGCATGCACAATATTTTATTCAAAATGGTTGAAACTGATGAGTGTTTAGAGAGCGCCCTCTTCCGTTTTAACGGCTCTTTTTGAATGATAACATGATCTTTACTACGTCATTTGTAATTTTGTGTTCCTTTCTAGTTATAACTATTAGTTTGTAATGTAATGATGCAGGTTTTGGTTACTAAAATTCAGTTTCACCAAAACTGTACTCTCCTTACCAGAACTCAACTATCCCTTTAATACAGGATTGCTATAAACTCTGTAGCCTTTTACTATCCTTGGTACAGTTCATACCTGCACAGTTATCTTGTGCACATGTCAACTCCCTGGGGAGCACATAAGCTCTATTAAAAAGAGTTTGATTATTATCTGAAAGGTGCTAATAAATGATCTTGTCAGGAGACACCTGTGGTTACATACATGTAACTGCTTATCCTGAGAATGTATGCAACGTCATTTGAACGCAGACTGTTTCAAAATTTGGCAGCTGCCAGGGGGGAGTAAAAGCAGAAGATCGGAAGAAGAAGAAACAGTGAGTATTTTAATTACGAGTGATACTGGGAAATATATGTGACCGGCTATAGCAAAACCCTGCACTTGTCGGTAATTCATGTTTTGAAGAAATGGGCATTTTAAGTTCACAAAATGTGTGTAAAAGACTAATGATTTCAAAATTAAAACTTTCATATCTTCGCCAATTATTGACCCAATTTGTTAGAACAAAGCATCAAATGAAAGCTTGTGATGAGGCCTATATAATGATATGAAAATCTACATTTTGATTTTTACCCACAAGTGCAAGGTTTTGCCATAGGCGGTCACATATTACCAGAAGTGACAGGAATTATGCACTCATCAGTAACAGTGAGCATACATGCCAGTGTTTGACTTACCTCTAAAATACCTTTCCCTGGAAAACCTCTGTACTTATTAGCAATCACTGACTTTTATCTAAAACAAACCCTTATACATGACTAAAATCACAACAAAACACCAGGGGGTGTTTCACAAAGATTCTAAGTTGAACTTAACTCTAAGTTGCACCAAACTATTATGGAAAGCGATTTGTAGCCTTGGAGTACAATATATTCAAAAGCAAAAAAGCAAGAATTTTAGATTTTTCATAAATGTTGCATCGAGAACATGAAATCTCCTTGATAATAGAAAGTAATTATGATTTTTATCAACATTTATGCGTTTGAAAAAAGACTTTTACAACAATTTTCCCAAAAAAGTAATGGCTTTCCATACTTAATTTCAACCTAGGATCTTTGTGAAACACCCCAAAGACAAGTACCTTTCTTGGGTGGATGACAACGGAGACATGGCAGTTGTTGTCGGTCGCAAACTTCCGGAATGCGGCGATGATGCTGTCGTACATCGCAAACCGATCGACGCTCATCTGTCGCTCATTGAAACCCACCATGAACTGTAGGTTGTCCAGGATAACGTGTTCGATGTCGTGGACGTACACGGAGTGGGACATGGCCTAAAAGAGGAGATTGGGAGAAGACAACTTTAATATTTGGAATTCAAATCAATGCTGGAAATGAACTGTTTTTACTTTTTGCCCCATTCGGCAGTCAGGCAAGTAAACAAAAGACACCGATACTTAATTGAAAGGTGGCAGGAGCTCTGTAAAATCTTACTTTACTAATAAATTAAAAGTTCAGAAGAATTTTCAAAGCATTTAAAGCACTTCTAGTCCACTCTGTGATATAACTTATCACAGATTTCCCTAAATACTCTATTAAAATGTCTTAAGAGTTCCGTTTACAAGTTAATAACTTACACATACATGTTAGTGAAAAAAAATCAGAAGTATTTACTCACTTCTATGTCCATGGAACGTTATGCAGTACAGTGCGGGCAGATCAAATTGCCCGCCAACACAATTATATTACAAAAGCTTCTCCTCTCATAATTAATTTAAAGGTGTACCTGTAAAGTGTCAGATATTGCCCAAAATGACATTTGAGACTTCAATCCTATACCAAAATCATTGTAAGATATGTCTGAATGATGTGTGAAAGTTTCATTGAAAAAGAACACTGCTTTCCTGGGTGAAAAAATGAAAATTTGTGTCAGCTTTTACAACTAATTACTGTATGACGTTTATGACCCTTCATTAACGCTCTTGAGCTGAATGATTATCAATGATAGATATCGTCATACTAAAGGGGCATTTGAAAATATCTAACCCTATTTTATTCTTCTCTTTATAAGCCAAACAATACAGGAGAAGAGAAATGTGGAAGCTCAAATTAATGTTTGTGGCGTTAGACACTTAACAGTTGCACCTTTACAGTGACGGGAGCTTTCATGGTCAAACTTAACAGATGAATACAAAGTTTAAAGGTATTTTTGGGGTATTATACTTACTTCTAGTACTGTTTTGAGAGTCTGCTGTCCATGGAAAGTCATGTAGTACAGGGGGAGCAGCTCAAACTTATCCGCCCACCGATCAAACTTATCCATATGCTTCTCCAAGTTACATCTATGGAAAAAAAAGAAGACAAATTCTGTTAAACTTTCAGCTCACCAATGAGATTGATTAACTCATCTTGTATGGGAACAAGGGGGGTGTTTCGCAAAGATCCTAAGTTGAACTTAACTCTAAGTTGGACTTTAAAAATATGGAAAGCCGTTAGTTTCTTTGAAAACAAATTCTAATAGTCCCTTTAAAAGGCATTAAATGTTGTTTCAATTCATGAATAGTTGTTCTATTATCAAAGAGATTTCATGTTCTTTATGTAAAATTTAATGAAAAGTCTAAAATACTTGCATTTTTGCTTTTGAATATATTTTTTCCAAGGCTACAAATGGCTTACCATACTTTTTAAAGTCCAACTTAGAGTTAAGTTCAACTTAGGATATTTGTGAAACACCCCCCTGGTGGGTCAACTCTATGAGGATTGCATAATCCAGTAGGGAACATGTTAAAGGGTAACACCACCCCAAAAATAATATTCTTATAAATGAAAGGTCAAATTTGTAGTAGTCCATTCCATCAACAAGTTCAGAAAAATATGTTTCCAGAAAAAAAATATATAATTGGAAAACGCATCACCATTCTAAACCATGCGTTAATGGGTCTGCATGTACAAAGACTAACTTTGTCCAGAGCGACCGAATCGTCCAGGATTCTATTGTCTCCAAACGTACGCATGAATAGAATTGGCGCACTCGCAAATGTGTGGCGCGTACGGAACCACGAAATAATAGAAGTTCCATACGTGGTTGTAATTAATTGCTTTGTTGATGAATTACACAACCCTTGCAAAATGTTGGGTATCTATTTGATATCACAAAACAGCACTAAAACATATAAGTATGTGTTGTTCTTTGCCTGGCGGTCCCCTTTAAGACGATTCTCTATTTAAAGGTACAGTGCCATTTTGTGAAACCTTGACACTCTGTGCAAAATCAAAACACATTCTAGACTAGTTACAATATTTGGACTGCCCTCTACATCCCTAGAAATGACTTCTAATTCACGTCTATAAAAACGGAAAATAATATGTGACGGGCTGTAGCAAAACCTACAGCTTGTCAGTAATTATGTTTAGCACTTATACTTGTAGGATTAGGGGAGCCTTCCAAAGTGTAGCATCAACTTTGGGCTTCCAAAGTTGATACTCTTTATAATGCAAAATAAATCAACTTGAAATACAATGTATCAATCCAATGCAAAGATATTTACGATTTTGTAAAGCAGTTCTGCATGGTTTTAATAGTGATTGTCATATTTGAAACGCTGATATCTCAGTTTCAACTTAACGTACTATGAGATGAAAAAATTGTCATAACTCCAAAGTCAAAATTGATTGAAATTGGTATCAAATTAAAGCTGATGATTCACTCTTTCAAATATTATAAATCTCAAATTTGATATTTGCCAACAAGTTCATCAATATTACTATCAAACTTATCAAGATGCTTAATATCCAAAATTACATCTAGCAAAGAGAACAATTTAAAAACACTTTTGATTTTAATAGCACCTGATACAAAACTACAGCGCCCAGTTTCATACAACTTTTACAAATTTTGTTGAAAGTGTCCAATTATTGTAACTACCATGGCAACAGCTAAAGTGCTTGATGCTGAATGGCTGTTGCCATAGTAGTTACAATAAATGGACACTTACAACAATTGGAAAAGTTTTATGAAACAGGGCTCAGAGTGGAGTGCCATTTGTAAACTGGTGGAGAAAGAATGTAAACTCCTTACTTGTTAATGTTGATGCTACACATTTAGTAAGGGCACCAAATTAATGTTTGTCTTCTCAGGCGGTGAAATTTGCTGGTCAGCATGCACTAACAGTCATATCATTAGAAATTATAAATTGTTTTACTTGTCTACGAGCAGCACTCCATAGATGTAGACCATGGTTTAAACCACGGTTTACACAAACCTCCTTTGTGAATCTGGGCCATAGTGTTGGATATCACAATGCTTGATCAAATATTCAATGCACAGTAGTCCAAACAATGCATACTTGTGATGATTTATTTCTTTAAAATTATGAAAAATAATTTAGAAATGTGATGCAAGCTACTCACTGTGAAAACTGTGTGAGCATGATCTTGGCCAGTCGGACATTCTGGATCTCAAAGCTTCCCCACAAGGTGTTCACCTGAAAGAAACCAAAATAAATCATTTAGACACACTTATTTAATTTTTAATTTAGACATTTTTGTTTGAAAGCCTGTTAAAAAAAAAGAAAGAAGAGATTTGGCTCATCAGGGTATTATGAAGGCATTGTGACACTACCAGATGGGTGCTGAAAGCTGATTAATAACTTAGAATTCATGAAAGACACTTTAACAATCCACATTGATGTCCCCTGCCCAAGAGAATCAATGAGTAATTTTCGGACTTTTTCAATTGATTTGACAGACTCGGCTGAATCGGTGAAAACCGTAAATTTCACCATCAAGTGAATTATGGAATGAAGGAAACAAAGAATCACAAAAGGAGGAGAAAGAAAAGTGAGAGGAAAGGAAAGACAAGTTTTACAAGAAGCAGGATCACAAAGGAAACAATGAAAAAAAAAGAAACGGACAGAGGAAAAAGACAGCGGGAAAAGACAGAGGATAAAAGTTGAAACAGAGAAAGCTTACCCCTTGCATGCAGAGGTCCAAGGAGTATTCAGACATGAATGTTGTCTTTCCGGACCCAGTCGGACCGGTGAATACGGTCAGTTCTCCCCGCCTGTGCCCCTTCAAGTATTTGGTGAGAAGAGGGTAGCGCTTCCACTGTAGGGAAGAAAAAATAGAATTTAGAAATCATCATCGTTGTCGTCATCATCAACATCATCATCATCATCATCATCATCATCACCGTCTTCATATCATCATCTTCATCGTCATCATCATCATCATCATCATCATCATCATCATCATCATCATCATCATCATCTTTATATCACCATCATAATCACCATCTTCATATCATCATCATCTTCATATCATCATCATCATCATCATCATCATCATCATCATCATCATCATCATCATCATCATCATCATCAGTTGGGGTCTCCCTTTATGCCTGCCACCTGCTCAGCACGAGATAGCTCCCCAAGAACCTCGTCACGCAGGGATCGAAATGAGACGATTGACTTGTGGCTCAAGGGCGTGGCGTGATGCAAATGTTTCAATCTAAAGTGGTCCACCACCCCCAACACCGATTTTAAAACAAAATTCTAAACAAACATTCACTGGGGATCAGCACCCACGTCATTGCCGTTGTTTTCGTCATCATGATCATCATCATGATAATTGTTATCACCATCATCATTATGTACATGTACATGTATATTGTTGAGGGTACCAACATCCCTTGAACAAATTTGAGATGCTCATGGCAATCATCTTCATAGAGGAGTAAAGTTAAATATACACACCTTCACGCCTGCCACCTGCTCGGCATGAGATAGCTCCCCAAGGACCTCATCACGCAAGGATCGAAACGAGACGATGGACTTGTGGCTCATCGGCGTGGCCTGTCGCAGAATGTTTTTGAGACTCATCCCTGCCCTCAGCGCTTCGAGAGGTGATGGGTGTGCATCGAGTGGCCTAGAAAGAGCAAACATGAGAAGAAAAGTTGTGCATGTCTCTATTTTAGGAGCTCTACAAAAATGGATTCCTAACTTGCCCAGTTTGGCAAGGTTCCTTCCCCCGAATAGGCAAGTCCAACATTAAAGTTTAGTAGAGTCCTGCCAAAGAGAACTAGGCCATAACTAGGGGCCAAGCCCCACTCCATGATGCCATAGTAATCACACATTACATTGGTAAAACTGAATTTAGCGGAACTTATTTAGCGGCGAGAGAGTATGTCTGCGCCTCTCACAGTATCGCTTACATCCGTCCGTATGTACTGTGGCTCTAAAAGCTTACGCTTACTTCAATTTTATACAATGCATGCGCACATAGAATCTGGTTGAGTAATTGCTTGCGCTCAGAGTCTTGTGGATGAGCGTATTATCACATAAATAAATGTTGCTAACACTACGTACCAACATATGCGTGATTGACTCATCAAACAGTTATTCCATGATCGGGATTTAGACGACACAGAGGTTTGAATTGAATTGAATTTGAATTGATCATTAATTTCAAATCTCATAAAAAACAATAACATTGACAAAGCACAACAAAATTGACACAATTTAACAACAGATAAATACAAATTATGAGAATGAGGAGACAGCTAGAAAGAGCAAAAAAGCCTTATTAGATGCTGCCACCGAATATATAAAATTGAATTAACACCTACCTACATAACGTAGACATATACAACATGAGAAAGAAAAAAAACGCACAGAAAATAGAAACATTCAAAATGGCCTGACCTGAAAGTAAAAAAAACATTTATTGCAACAAGATTAATCTATATCTCCGTTTAAAAGCTGATAGAGTGGGGCTTAATTTTGGAGATATATATATAAGGAAACCACACTGGCTTTGTTCCACTCGGATCGAAGGGCTATTGTATGAAACGAGAGATCCTTTCAGTTGAATAGTGTGGTCAGACTGATTTTGTTGGGGGGGGGACGCACTTTTTTTGTAGGGAACATGTATTTCTTTATTTTTTTCAAAATGTACACCTTAACCCTATCTAGACTGGGCTATTTTGAACCTTAAAAAAACTGGGGGGGGGGGGGGGGGGGGGGCTAAAAGGGCCCCCCCCTAAGATCTCGGCAACCGAAACTCTGATCGACTTTAAATTTGGCATCGTGATAGATGTCCATAAGGTCTACAATACTGCGTAGTTAAAATTAAAAAATTAATTAGAATATGCTAATTAGAGCTAATTAATTATGCAAAAATTGTATTTTTTTGTAGTTTTTGTAGTTTTCTTGGCAATCGAAACCCCAATCGACTCCAAATTTGGCATGGTGATAGATGTCCATGAGCCATACAATATTGCATAGTTAAATGTTTTGTTTTAATTATAATATGCTAATTAGAGCTAATTAATTATGCGAAAATTGCATTTTTTTCGTATTTTTTGCATTAAAAAAATATTTGTTATATATTTTTTAGATGGAATAAAATATTAACCATTATTCAACCATTTGTAGCCCAAAATTAAATGATTGCAGTGATCAGAATGAAAAATAATGAAGGTTTTGTCTTATTCTAGGAAAAAGTCAATTTCCATAGGATTTGTACACAAATCACAAAATTTAGCGATTTTCGGGCCGACGCTCACTTACAAAAGGTCACGTAACTTTAGAACGGTACACCCGGTTGTCGCAAATTTGGTATCAAAAGTTGCGCAAGACTCTAAGAAAAAAAGTCGTGAAGTGGCACCGTAAAATATTTAAGCGTTGCGAAGTAATCACGAAAATAGAGGAGGGGGGGGCTAAATCAGCCCCCCCCCCCCCAGTCTTATTAGGGTTAAGTTTTCTACTATTTTGTTTGGCAGGGCTCTACACTTACCTTATTTGTCAGTGGCCCAGTTGGGCCAGTGAAATAATTTCTTTCCCTTTTCTGGTGGCCCGAAAGAAAAATTTACTGGCCCGAGTTTATGAGTAAACTTTTTATGATTCAAAATTCTTATTCTCTTTCGTGATCAAACCTATGATTATAAATAAGGCATGACATGGAAGAAACAAGATTTTCTAATTTTGTCAATGTCGGGTTGAAAATATGCTTGCCCGATCGGGCCACCAAAATATGACTTTTAAGTTTTTTTCTTCAAATAATCGAGGGGGGACAACAAGCCTCTGCTATGCCTCTGTATTAACATTATAAACCCATAATTAGTGACTAAGAAAACTTTGTGTTGCTTTAAATACTTAGCACCAGGCTCTGGAAGATGTTGATGTAAACCTTACCTGATAAAGTAGCACCTCTTGGGGTTGAGTTTCCTGGCAAAGCTTTTCGCTGCTTCCCAGGACCTCATGTCATTGCCAAACCACAGCACTACCTTCTGGAACTGCTCGAGGAGCGGCAAAACCTGGTACAAAAGGGAACGGCAGAAGAACATATTTACATTGTACATCACAATTTGTTATTTATCATTATGTGCAATTATTGTACATAAAACTGGTATATCAATTACAGGGCTTGCCCAGATAGGCAAGTACATTAGCTAGAAGGTAGCTTGCCAAGAATCATATGTTACTAGTCAAAATGAGAAACATTAGGCAAAACAAATTGCAATTAATACACAGCTATTCATAAGGAACATCTAAGAGAAATTAATAATTAACAAAATAAAACTTTGAGAATGGACTACTAAACTATTACATTTAATTTATAGGCGGCAACGCGCATCTGACCACCAAATCCAAACTTTTTTTAAAGTGAGGCTCATTACATACCTCTTGTAGTAGGTAGACAGTCCCACGTGGTAGAATAAATACAGTTTGACCGGCACTTTGTGGACGGTCATCGTGTCCAGTTAACTTGAAATCAAGATAACCGTGTGCAAGGACGTTCACAAGCTAGCACCGCGTAACTGACTTACAAATCCAAACTTCTTTTTAAAGTTAGACTCATGACATACCTCTTGAGGTAGGTATGCAGTACCACGTGGCAGGGCAAGCACCGTTTGACCGGTCACTTCGTGGACGGTCATCGTGTCTAGTTCGCTGGATGTGAGGATGACTTCGGAGTGCTGGGGTTGGACGAGATGATAGCCAAACATACCGGGGGAAAAGTCTCTGCAGGGAGAGGCAAAAGATATTCTCTAAATCATGTGCACCAGGGCCTTGTTTCATAAAACTTTTGCAATTTGTGTCCAATAATTATTACTACGATGTCAACAGCTGCAATGTTCCCAGCTGATTGACCCAACCTACTAGTTACAATTATTGGACGCTTAAAACAATTGCAGGAGTTTTATGAAATGGGGACCAGCGCCCCATTGCAGAAAGAGATACAATCGATTGTAAGTCAGAAAATGTACGCGTGTCAACCAATCAGATTTGCGCATGTAGAACACATGATCTTACTTACAATTAATTGTAACTTACAATCGATTGTATATCTTTCTGCAACGGGACCCAGGTCTGCCAAATTTCAAATGTCTATTAAATGCAGGGAAAATATTATCTCAAAATCATTAATTGATTTGATTGCTTTAATTGATTTTTTTTTTCCATTTCAAAACAAGAATAAAGAATACAACATAATACAATTTTGTTTTAAATGACTGGATGTCCTATTATCAGCTAGATGCCAACATGACACTCCTGGGAGGTGTTTCACAAAGATTTCAAGTTGAACATATAGAGTGGTGAAGTGTGATGTCATCTATGACATCATAAACACCTATTTTTAGAATTTTCAAATTTGAATTTCATTTTCAGAAAGAACATAAAAAATAATGTCTTAATAAGTTGAAAATCAACTGAATATGTTAATTATTGGCTGAGATATGCCCATCCGAATGATTTTTTCCCCCAATAGGCAATCAGTGTTATAGTGCACTGGTTCAAAGTTATGAACCAGTGCACTATAACACTGATTGCCCATTGAAGTAAAATTTATTTGGATTGGCATATCTCAGCCAATACTGCTTTTCGGTATTTAGACATTATTTTTCATGCTCTTTATGAAAATGAAGTTCAAATTTGAAAATTCTAAAAAAAGATTTGTATGACGTCATGGCTTCTGTACTCTATAGGACAGACAACCCAAACACATAATTTGCCTCCGGCAACTTGTTTGTTGGGACGATATTTCTGAACACAAACCTTGGAACTGTTGTAGACTGCACATTACTATGTGGATACGTGACATCATCCTCAGATTCTTGTGTACACGGCTCTGCGGTGCTCACTCCTTGGAGCTGATTTTCCGGTCCGTGAAGAGGCAGCAAGAGCTTCTTTCGCTTGGCATCCGTGCGAACACCAAATCTGTTGAATGTCTCTGTTGAAAGTACCTGAATAATCATGATGATAAAATTAATACAAATAATAATAATAATCTAATAATAATAATACAAAATAATAATTATTATTAATATACTAATAATAATAGATTACTACTACTTCTAATAATAATGATTATAGTCAAAACAACAATAATAATAATAATAATAATATTTAAAATTAATAATAACTAATAATTACACAAGTAATAGTAATAATAATAATCAATCATGATAATAATTGTAATAATAATAATCAAAATAATAATAATAATGATGACAAAACAATAAATAATGAATAAAAGAAGAGCATCTTGCGCTTTGCATCCATGCAAACACTGACCCTGTTGAATGTCTCTGTTTAAATTATCTGAATAAAGGATGACGACCAAGTCAATTTGGGGTATTACGTCTACTATATTCTATAATATTTAATAAGGGCAGATACATGTGGTGCCTCTAGGCAATTTTCTCATGGAAAGTAATGTATGCCAGGCAAGCTTGAATAAATAAATTTATTAATAGAGAAGAAAAAATAGAAAAGAGAGAAATTAAAAAAAAGACAAATCCAAAAACAGGTAATAGATGAAGAGAACATTGAAAAAAGAATGGGAGAAAAGAGAATGATCTTACTCATTGGACTGACTTTGTACACAGATATAACTTTCCAGTGGATAATTAAAAATCTGAACACTTGAATTGTAAATCTTTTAATGAAAGGGAAATTTGAAAAACTAAAACCTGTTCCATGCTTCTATTGGTAATACGAATACAACAAGGTATGAGAGAACCATTAGAGTTCTAAGTAAGTTTTGTGGATTTGGACAATGTTACTAGATCCCTTTAAGATGAAGTTACATAGATTTTGAATCAAAGCACACGTACGTCTGCTCCAAATCTGCTCTTCAGGTTTCCTAAAGAGTCGCTTCGCAGATCGCTCAGCCGCACACTCGTCTCCAAAAGCTCCCCCGCATCTTTGACCTCTGACCTCCATTCCTGGTCACATGACTGTTCCTTGGGCAGAGTGGGGGCGCCCTTCGTCTTCTTTGCTGTCCGTTTTGCGATGGCCAGGCTATCGGTGAGGTGGGCCCAGGAGCAGCATACTTTGGTGCACTGGCACTGGCAGTGCCCTGGCGAAATGAACAGAACAAGTAACAAAAAAACAAAAAAACAGATAGTGAACAAAGAATATAATACTTCAGGACTATTAGACCCCTGAAATTGCTAGAAATCTACTATATTCTACTTGGAATTACATAATTCATTTCATTTCAATTCATTTCATTTTGGGGCTAATTTGCCTGTGGCCGGTAATGTTGGTATATTTTTTGTTCACTTTTGATTTACATGTTCATCCTGAAACTAACCCCCCCCCCCCCCCCCATGGCAGCGTCATATTAGAGTAAGCACTTTGTCTTGCAGGGGTAGGTAAAAATCAGCCCAACTGGGATTAACTTTGGCACCAGATATATATTGGAATAATTATTTCATTTTTAGTAAAACATCAACAAAATCAAACCCCTGAAATTGCTAGAAATCTACTATATTCTACTTGGAATGACATAATTAAGGATATTTATTTGATGCAGTCTTGGTAACTGTTATAATTAAAGAAATGAAAAATTGCTGGGCTACTGACTTACCTACTGTTTCGAGCTCGTCTGCATGAAAACAGCACTCTACAAATTATTGTGCATTGAATTCTGGATGCAAATTTAAGGGTCGGGGCTGTTCTATGATTTTCAGCTTGGCCCATATATTAACATTTTGGGGCTAAATCGCCTGTGGCCGGTAATGTTGGTATATTTGTCGTTCACTTTTGATTTACATGTTCATCCTGACAGCTTCATGTTAGAGTAAGCACTTTGTCTTGCAGGGGTAGGTAAAAATCAGCCCAACTGGGATTAACTTTGGCACCAGATATATTGGAATCATTATTTCATTTTTTAGTAAAACATCAACAAAATCAAACATGTATAACTGATTGTCAGTTGTTATAAGGGCCAGGGGGGGGAGACATCAGACAAGGAAACGTGTCAATATTTGGCACGAATGAGGGCGTGTTAAGTATTAGTGCACTTTAAAGTAGCACCTGCTAGAATGTCTATAAGGGCCAGGGGGGAGACATGAGACAAGGAAAATTGGTGATAACTTGGCACGAATGACGGCGTGTTAAGCATGAGTGCACTATAAAGTAGCACCTGCTAGAATGCCTATCAGGGAGTGGAGAGAGTGCACAATAAAGTGGGGATGTGTATCTGATGGCGCAGGTAAAAGACAAAAATTAAATGCAGATCCCTCTGGGAGAACAGAACAAAATCACTGAAGAGGCTAACCTAGATAAATAAGAGTACAAGACTACAAACAAAATTATCTTCTTGTTACTGCATTTTAACTTACCAGTTGTCATATTGATGTAAAGCTGCTTTTCCCTCGCTTTGGCTCCCTTGTCAGCTGCAAGGTCCGTCGAATCCCCGCAGTATGGACATGTGAGCTTCAGGCACGTGTAGCCCGTTGAAACTTTGTACCCGTTGCTCTTCAGGAACTGCCTCATCTCTGACAGTGTTGGTGGGGAGGGCACCTCAAGTGTGTTGAATTTCACCAGCCTAGGCGCTACTGCAGCGGTGAATATGGTCCTCAGTGATTTGTGTCCCCTCTGAAGGGAACGTATGTGGAGCCTTGACGTACACGCCATGATTGTTTGCGATCACACTCGCTCGTTGTACATCAAATGATCACATGACATGTGTCCTGCAGATTAAAAGAATGATAAGAATCATAGTTTTTAGACAGGGTTAGATAATTCTTAATTTCTTAATTTCTGTAACAAAATATGGTCATTATTTAGGTCAAATTTGAAAATGACCCATTTTCAGAAGCTGTAACAAATCCAATTAGCATTCTCTTTGACGTGCCCATGGAATGACGAAAAGAATGGATGCTCTACATTATATGCAATTGACGCTATGCCACTTGCACTGACATAGAAACAAGAGCATCCAAAGTTATTGTTGTCATTATGTGGGCAAGTCTTGATAGAGAATGCTATCAAATAATACTTAATGCAATATCAGTAACTTGGGAAATATTGTGTTAAATAAAATCTTTGATTACAGTGTCAGTGTCATTGACATGGTTGATAAGGGAAAAAACTGACCGGACCATTTACTTAGTAGATGTGACTTGAACGCATACATACGTAGTATATTATACATGAAAGTACAGGTATGCTTGAATGCGAGTTTGCTTTGTCTTTTGATATTAATTAATTAATTTTTACAAAACAAATTCAGGGCCTGATGCATGATGCCAGTCACCCTAGGGTCACTCTCATAGGCAAGCTGCAGTAAACAAATTTGTGAGACTGGCAAAAATCATAAAATCATTTCTAGCTAAAATCTCACCAATTAATCAAACTTAACATAACAGGGGGTTAGAATTGAATATAATTTAAAACTTACATGAGCTTTCCAATGTCAGAAGCACTTTAAATTCCAGTTTTTAAAATATTTGATCTATGACTTGAAGCTCCAATCTGAGCCTGAGCTTTCTGACTCTGCAGCCCTCAACCAAATGTTTTAGAACAGTTGTTTACATGTTTAGGCTTGTCTGCCAGCCAGTATTATCAAAAGGCTGAAGGGATTATTTCAGAGATTAGTGTCTGAATGACCTAACTGACAATGGGTTCTGCAAAGTACTCTGACTTGTACTATTTGCAGGGGTGCAGCATTTCAATAGGTGTCTGCACAAGACAATAGTCAATACATGTGGCTTTTGTATCGCATTCCAAAGTATATAACAATGAATATAGGTCAATTTGTGACTCTAAGGAATTCTTTACAACCAGCTTTGAACTACTTATAAGATTAACACAATGATTCAATGAAGGCATGCTATAATTGTTTGTTGAACAAAGGCCAAAGCAATTATGCAATTTATACAGACATACACAGCATCAAATTGATCAATAGTGTGAAAAACATCTAGTTTTAAGGCTAGGTAGACAGGGGAATTCCCCAGTGTTTACTTGGACAATGAAGGCAGCTGACTATCAGGCTTTTTTCAAGGCAATGGAGTAAGGGGTTAATGCAGCATGCTGTTAACCCCTTGTCTTGTAGGGGTGGATGCCAGTGCAGTGGCAGTGATGGTGCAATCTAAATAAGATGAAAAACAACATTTTTGTACAGCCATGGCACAGAAGTGTAACAGGAAACAAAATCGCATCTTGACCACATCTACAATGTATTGTAAATGGTCCTGTTAGGACGATCTTGACCACACATAGGTACATTACAATAGCGTTGTGCGGAGATCAACCTCTTCCGCCTGCTAGCTGCTGCACTATCCAACGCAAAAACATTTTTTGTCGGCTGATTTCTCCCTCCATTTACCAGCAAATGCAAACAAACTTTCGTTTATGTGATCCACAATTCATATACTTTGATAGTAATTACAGACTCTGTTGTTTTGAAGACCGCAAAATGTAGGGAAAAAAATGACTATTTCCAGTCCGTTTTCCTATGGATGCATCCTAAAACATAGCGTTAAACTTTAACTCTTGAACGGTACAGTGTACGAACGGGCGGTATGCTTATCTCCAGCGTATTAGCGTATATTGCGTGTAAATGGTCCAACTGATTGGACCATTTACTTTAGTAGATGTGATTTTGACTTAATTAAATTCCTTTTAAAAATTTATATTCATCATTTCGTAAGTAACTTGAGATTGTGATGATAAATTCATTTTTGCACATACACATAAACAAGTCATCTGCAGCCGCTATATACCTTGATATAAAAAGAGAAAATGATGTTGTGATGTCGCGCTGCTGCGTGCCCCTACTCTATTCAGATTGCTTCCCCGTAGTTTCGGCCATAGTTCACGACCCGTGACCGTCGACCGGGCCGTGTGTCCGCAGTCAGTTGTCAGTCACTGTGGCTATTGTACTTACACCATTTACCACACATGGGACTGGGGTTTTACTATGTGTACATTTTGTAAGACGTTTATAAGTTTAGTTTTTACAATATATCTTAAACCAATTAGCATCAAATACAATCAAAAGTTCACTTAAGCTAAAAACGAACGTGTTTATAATAAATTAGGTCAATTTCTTAATACAAAATAGCAATTAACTCACATTTTCAGCGTTGTCGTTCTTTCTGCGACGACTCAACACACGCATGTTCTATGTTGTTGTTTTGAATATGGCGCGGCATATCACTTCCGGGGTCCGGCTGAGCGCGCGCGCGATCGAACGCGAGATTATCAGAGGTGCATGTGCAGTGGATCGCGGTGGTGGTGGGGATCACTATAGGGTGTGCATGTGGTTGGACTACGTTGTGGTCGTGGTGGTGGTGCTCGTGGTCGTTGTTAGTGGTGGTGTAGGTGGTGGTGGTGGTGGTGGTGGTGGTGGTGGTGGTGGTGGTGGTGGTGGTGGTGGTGGTGGTGGTGGTGGAGGAGGTGGTGGTGGTGGTGGTGGTAGTGGTGGTGGTGGTGGTGGTGGTGGTGGTGGTGGTGGTGGTGGTGGTGGTAGTGGTGGTGGTGGTGGTGGTGATGATGGTGCTTGATGAGGAGGTGGTGGTGGTGGTGCATGGCAGTGGTGGTGGTGGTGGTGGTGGTGGTGCATAGTACGTGGTGGCCTTGCTTACTAAGGTGGTGTGTGGTGGGGTGATGACGGTGGTGGTGCATGTTGGTGATATTGGTGGTGGTGGTTGTTGTTATTGTTGTTGTTGACATTAATGTTCGCTGAATTCTTTAAAAGGGCAAAATGTATACTCTGAATATAAGCATGTTTTCTATTTCGTACTGACTTAATTTGTATTTTATAGATAAATGAAAATGAACGCATCTTTTAGACCAAAACCAGTGAAATGCATAACTGGGGCAGCCCCCTCCACATGGGTACCGGAGGAGAGAACAAAAAGGGCAATGACTAAACTTGAATGTCCATTAGTGGTGTACAGGCAAAATTCAGTCGCTTGATAGATGTTGAGTGGGACTGACAGTGGCCGTGTAACGAAATCGAACTAATGGGGGGTGGGAGGTGCATCTTGTTCAATTAACGTTTCCCACACTCTCCTCACCTGTCTCTATACGTACACGGGAATAAATAATTCTGTAACAAAAAAACAAAACAATTAGTAAACATTGACCATGAATCACTTTCAGATTTAGCATAGTATTACTTTAATTACATGATTATATGATAATTATGCGGCTTTAATTCTCTATCATTTTAAATTAAGTAAATGCTGCATTTATCTTGCAGTGGTCCTGACATCAAACAAGCGCAAACATTGAATTTTAGACCGACTTTTGTATTGTTTTAAAGAAAAATCCAAATAATTATATGACAAGTTTTTACTTCTTCTAAATAATGCATATCAAAAATCTAACTCTAAATCTTAATCTTATTCTTACTTTTAATCTTAATCTAACAAAAATTCTTTACCTAACTAATCGGCACGTAAATCATGCGAATCAACTTGCAGATTTGCAAACAGAGCATGCGCAGAGATGCCTACTATGACGTCAGGGGCGCGCGCACCGTTAAAAAACATTGTAAACATTGCAAAGCTACAACATGAGTTACTGTGCCTGCCTTCAGCAATCGAAGTTGGAAAAAGCAAAGGACATTTCTGACAAATTTCAGCCGGAATTCAACATTTTAGAGGCTACGAGGACATAAATCACCGAAGTAAGTATACAAACAAATTTGTTTTTATTTTTAATTCAAAATATTTGAAATCAAATCATGTTTTAAAATTCAAAATATGCCTATATAGGCCCGCAGTTCGTGATAGAAGTTTGCAAGTGTGTGTTTTGTTTGTCGAGGAGGGGGAGGGGGGGGGGGGGGGGAGGAGGGAGGGGTGCTGCCTGCCAGTTGATTTGACCTGGAGTTTTGGCCTATTTTTATTTTACCTTATAATTTTGATAAAAACAATCATTTTATAATGCTGTAAAACTGAGGGCACGTGTAACCAACAATACTTGTGTCTTCGCATTCAAACAACTTAGTTTTAGTTTTAAGAGTGAGCATTGGTTTCTGTAGTTTTATGTTTTGAATATTTTATTAGTTATTGGTTCGTACGAACTAAAAAAAACACGCATAATGTTATTGCATGTTCTTCTGTCACCCCGCTGTGTAAATCCGTGAAACGATGCCTAGTGTGCTAAACGGACGGATAAATAAAACAAAAGCACTATAATTGTCACAATTTAAATGTAATTTTTTTACATATAAAATTTTCCTAGATTTATATAGATAATTGTATAGTGTTTCGAGCGCTACTTTCAAAGAGATATCATGTTTCATGACACATAATTGTTATGATAGTACGTCTGGCGCATACATGCATGTCATTGTCATTTGTTTGATTATATGTCTTTTCCTTGTTAGGCAAACCGTATTTGTTGATAAAGAATTTTAGATAGATATTCATTTTTTTAACCTAATTTTACCCGTATGTTGTTGTTTTTTACGTCGAATTCTATTTGGTCATTGTCAACTTATTGGAATGACGTGCCCAGCTGCTTGGTAACCAGGCAACATTTGAGCAATGTGAACTATAAAGCTTGTAGTAAATCATCCAATCTCATTCAATATTTAAAATAAATTATGTTCATCACAGACCGAACTTGAATTCATTTTAATTTCTTATCGTATTTATTTGTAATTCTCGTGGTTGACGCAAGGTCAGTTTAGCTCCCTGATTTGCAATGTTCACTTACCCAAATTGTAATAATTTAGTAGTATGAAAAAAATATAAACAATACAATTAATACAGAGTTATATGGACTAAAGTAAGATATTCTTTCCATAATTTAGTGATTCGAGAGCCTCATACGAGTGTACTACTCTACTTTTACATTAACAAAATAATATTATATTGCCAGTTTTACGCCAAGATTCCTAAGTAACTCATCGACCAAAAGTTACCATTACGGCGGCCAACCTATAGGTGGTGTAGTTGCCGTACATGTAAGAATGCTTTATAACAGTGTGCATTCTACGTCCACGCGCGCTGCGCTGGTTGGCATACCGATGCGTTGCATGATACGTCCGCGCTGATTGGCCGAAAGTTATCAATGACGTAGTCCTAATATCCGTGCGCTATCAGTTGATTGGCCATTTGGTCTATTATGACGTAATAATGCAAAAGCGTGCGCTCTCCGTACAATCTCTACCCATAAAATAAGTATGTAAACAAACTTCTTATTACTGTATTCGGCTTGCATAGGCGCCCACAAAAGCTCTTTTGAATTATTGCGAATATTATTAAGCGATTTTGTTGTGGAATCTATAATTTCTTAGGATTGACAGGGGAAATAGTTGAGCAAACTCAGCAAAGGTTGGTTATCTTATTCTTATCAATGTTTTATTTTATCCTTTCAAAGAAATGGATCTTAACAAACTTGTTTTTTTACTGTCAGGTATACATGAGGTTTGTGTTTAAAATTTGTGAAACGTTTATTTAGTACCAACAGCATGCATCATTATTCTGTATTTACATTTTCCGCTTGCTTGTTGAATCTTGTTCAACAAGCGTTGATTTTTAATTTCAAATATGACATACAGTACACGGTATAATATACATGTCCATCATCTGGATGTTCATGAATTATTCGTAAGGTAACGTTATCTTCTCCCTCGATATTGCTTCCTCATCCCTTCCCACTTTCTTATCCCAACAAAGATGGGTGATGATACAGTATGGGATCCAGTGTTCTTGTCATGTTGGAAGCCGATAACAAGAAAAGGACGGATGAGATAATTCATCACCTCTTCCCCTGCCTCTCTCATTAAGTCTCCCCATCTGTCTCTCTTCTATTTTCTACTCTATCTCCCCTCTTTAACTTCCGTCCTGTTTTCCCCTCACCCTCTCTCTAATTTAGACCAAGATGGGTGATGATATGGGATCCAGTGTTCTTGTCATGTTGGAAGCCGATAACGAGAAGAAGACTGCTGAGCTGAAGGCCACAAAAGCTCTCATGAAGAAGGAACGCGATGAGAAACTGAAAATCAAACGGGAACTCGAGGTATGCATCATCATTAAAACAACAATTTGATTTGAATTTCTTACAAGCCATGAATGAACCCGAAAGTTCGATGTTATACACCAAATCATGAATAATTATTTCATTAAATCGGCATTCAAAGGAGCTGATATACTGACATACAAAATGGCGAACAAATTACTGTGAACTCGAAGTATATTATATATATGCGTGATTGATAACATTGTTTATAATTTGATATATTTATACAACTGAATAAACAATAAAATACAATTCTTCACACTTTAATTGAACATGTTGAATAAACACTGAAATCCAATATTTTGAAAGGGAACACATAAATAAGCCGTTATTCAAATTTGCCGAAAAATCAGTCTATTGAGACTGCGACTGGCTATGCACTCGGTATACTGCATGTGCTGTGGTATGTGGTGGTAGTATGAGGTCAAAGTTATAAAAGAAGACCACATTGGTCGTTTCTGACTTGTATTCAGAGAAACTAAAAATAAGTAAATAATTGATAATAATGATTAATGAATACAGTTATACAAAAGAGTAAGAGACTGATGCACAAGAGAAAAAGATCAGCATGAACTTTTGAATTGTAATATCATCATCATTATGACATGTATGATCTCTGTCATCTCTATCTCTATTATCGCCATCATCATCATAAGCATTATACCGAAAATCAGTGGGTAATAGTTTACTGATTGAATAAAACCCAACATAGAGTTGGTAATTTTTGTAATATTCCATCATCATCATCATCATCATCATCATCATCATCATCATCATCATCATCATTATCTTCATCACCATCATCATCACTAGACCGAAAATCAGTGGGGTAGTAGTAAAATTATTTATTAAAGAAAGCCCAACAAAGAGTTGGTAACTTTTTTACTATACCATCATCATCATCATCATCATCATCATCATCGTCATCAACATTATTATCATCATCATCATCATCATCATCATCATCAGTATCATCATCATCATCATCATCATCATCAATATCATCATCATCATCATCATCAATATCATCATCATCATCATCATCAATATCATCATCATCACCATCGTCATCAATAATATCATCATCATCATCATCATCATCATCATCATCATCATTATCATTAACATCATCATCACCATTAACATCATCATCATCATCATCATCATCATCATCATCATTTATCTTCCTTTAATTTAGGCACTCAAGAACCAAAATTCGTCCTTTGGCAGCATCGAAGATCTCGACGACCTGCTCTTCGGCGATGTCCAACGAACAGACGAATTGGCCGAGACCAAGACTAAGCTCGAGGCAGTGCAGTCCAAGCTCAGACGCGAGCAAGCGTCGAAGGAGCAACTAAGGGACCAAATTGAGGTAAACAATATTTGGTTGTAGGCCTACATAATTTGGTTGTACATTTGTATCTCCCCAGTGCATCATTTAACAATTGGTGGCTGCTATAGGGGCCTTGCAAAAATAATTTGTTTTCCAAACATCCAAATAAAATTTGGATAGAGCTCACCCACCCACCCACCCACCCCCTATCAAAACGTGTTTATAACACGTTTATGAATATACAGTTAAACCTGTCGTAGTGGCCACCTGTCTTAGTGGCCCACTGTCTATAGCAGCCAACCTGCCTATATTGGCCACCAAACATGTTCCAGTGTACAACCTGCCTACAGAGGTCACCTGTGGCCACGTTTCTTGTTTCCCTTGGGTGGTCACTAAACACAGGTTTGATTCATATTTTTTGAAAGAAGTTATTTATAAACACCAATCAACTCAACAAGAAACTTCAGTTTGTAGGGGAGGCTTTACTTTTGTTTGTGTGTCCTTTGATGATAGTAAGTTATGAAATACATTTTGTCATAAACAATAGTAAACTATATCTATGAAAAGAAATTATATTTTCACCATGAGTCAGTAGTATTGACATATTCTGACTAATTCTATGGTAATACGCTTCAATGCCTGTTCAGCATCTAGATGAGGGTAACAGTTCCTGAAAGGAAGTAAATGGTTTCAAGAGCCACCTTTAACTGCTCCACAGAGAGCAGTTCGATGATGTAGGCCTACTGAGCTAGCTCGTCCAAGTCATAAGTGTCCTGGGGGTGTTTCGCAAAGATTCTAAGTTAAACTTAACTCTAAGTTGGATTTAGAAATTATGGACAGCCGTAAGTTTCTTTGTTTTGTCAAATTTATTTTAAAAGGCATAAAATGTTTGATTCAAATAATTCGCATTTTATTATCAAGGGGATTTCATGTTCTTGATGTTAAGTTTATGAAAAGTGTAAAATACTTGCATTTTCTGCTTTTTAATATATGTTATGCCAAGGCTATAAATGGCTTTCCATAGATTTTAAGTCCAACTTAGTGTTAAGATCGACTTGGGATCTTTGTGAAACACCCCCCCAGGGGAAATAACTGAATGTGTAAGTGTCGTCATCTATTGCTATAAAACACTAGGATTAATCATATCAGTCACATTATATATCAATTTAATACGTTTAACTGATCATAAATTATAAATGATACATTTTGTTCAGAAGTGATAACAGCACAATAACATTTACTCATTATTTTTAATTATTACATTTGTGTTACTTTTCGTTTTATTTCAGGACCTTACCGAGCGTAATGAAAAGCTCAAAGCAAGTGCCAAAAAAATGAAGGCAAAAATTGAGGTAAAGTATATCATTTTGTCGGGCTAAAAAATACCTATATAAAGAGGTCCGGTCCAACAGACGGAATTAATTCGAATTAGTTTATCTTACTCCATTGAAAAGTGTTGCTGGAATGCTTTTCATTAAATAATAAATATCTACATAATTGGGGAGACATTAAAAAAAACCACTAAATTCTTCCGTTGTCATAAACAATGTACGATAGAAATGTGAACACGCGAGGTAATTTTGGTTGAATCTTCCTATGTTTATGAATTACTTTAATACGTTTGCTAAATATAGGGACTCAAGAGCCAGAAGGAGCGAAAACAAAAGCTGCTCGATGAAAAGGAAGAGGAGAGGGCAAAGGTCGCCCAAAAACTTGAAGCAGCCACAACACAAATCAAGGAAGAGACGGAAAAGACCAAGAATGTCCAAACCCGAGTCAAGGTATGATGATGATGATGATGTTGATGATGATGATGAGTATAATAAGAATGATGAGTATGTTGAGGATAACGAGGATGATGATGATGATGATGATGATGGTGGTGGTGATGATGATGATGGTGATTATGATGGTGGTGATGATGATGATGGTGGTGATGATAATGGTGGTGATGATGATGATGGTGGTGATGATGATGATGGTGATGATGATGATGAGGTTGATGATTATGATGATGATAATCTTGGTGATGATGGTGATGATGGTGATTGCTGTGGTGACGCTTTTTTTTAATTGAGCTGCAACGGACGACCCTCGTTTAACTATGTCTTGTGAACTATTAGTTGTTCTGTATTCTTTGTACAAAATAAAATGTTGATTTGTTTCAAAGAATAAATTCATACAAATGCAAATAAATGTTTCGATTCCATTCCCTTCTCTCCAGAAAATCAAGGCCCAATTCAGAAGGTCAGAACGGGAAAACCAAGAGGCGGTGCAGAAACTTCAAGAAACTCTTGCCAATCTGACCAACGATCTCGAGAAAGAGAAAGAGGACAATCAGACCTTGAGGGAAGGGCTTCAGGTATGTGTTTAAAAACAAAAACAAAATAATAATAACTTGCTTTTATATAGCGCTTGATACACCTTTTCAACTTTCAAGGAAAACAGGTTTCTTTGCCCAACTTTGTACACGTGCCTATATGGGAATATGAAAATTTAACTTTCTATATTTTGATTTTGAGTGAGTAATTTGTCGTAAAATGTGGATTCCTAGATAGCTACATAGCTTATAAATGTAGATATATCGTTAACTGAATTTGTTATGGAAAGTGGATTTTGCGCTTTTTGGAACTGAACTTTTCATTTTTTAAAATATTTATTTGTCTTAACACAGAACCTCACAAAGAAGCCGAAAACCCTGATGAAGAAAATCAAACGCAAGCTGGTCAACCGAAAGGTAAGTTGCCTCTCCTTTTGATAATGTTAAAGGGCAATGAAACCCAAGCAAAATGTTGCTTTCATAGTCTTGAAGAGATTAAGAAGAACAATCTCTGAAAGTTAGAGCATAATCGGGTAAAAAACAATAAAACTACGGCTCTTTGAAGATGTCCATTTATTCTTATGGGGAACTCAAATTGGCAACGCACTCTGATAAGTGTGTGGACAACTCCCCATATGTTTTTTTATTATTATTATTATTTATTCGGCATTTCAAAATAAAGAACAATGTATGATACAAAATGAATAGTGAATTTACAAAACGATCAGAAAACATAAAAGCATAAAAGCACCCCTGGTGAATCTCCCCAAGCTGCCTGGCAGGAAAAAGGAAATCTTGAATTTCTGTGACCCATGGGTCTTTCCTGCCACAAATGTTCCCATTTTTAC
Source organism: Echinarachnius parma (assembly GCA_037951105.1). Taxonomy (NCBI): domain Eukaryota; kingdom Metazoa; phylum Echinodermata; class Echinoidea; order Clypeasteroida; family Echinarachniidae; genus Echinarachnius; species Echinarachnius parma. The sequence goes on along the minus strand of JBAMJV010008923.1, from coordinate 32,282 downwards.
AGTTTTCTTCATAGTCGCATTTTTCCATTTCCCCAACTCATGATATGTTATGTATAAAAGCATTCTACAAAACATATGTTGAACTCGAACGAAGGGTAAACGTACATTTTGAGAAAAGTGAACAAAACTGAAATTTTGTGTACAAAATGTATGGGGAGTTGTCCACAACTTTGCCAGAGTGTGTTGCCAATTTGAGTCACTCAAAGAAATACATGGCTCTTTTCAAAGAGCCATAGTTTTCTTATTTCTTGACCGATTGTGCTCAAATTTTCAGAGACTATTCATTATATTTAGTGTCTTATAGTGCATACAACAATTTGTCTGGATTTCATTGTCCTTAAAATGTTCTACAGGCCATGCCCCTATAGCTATTTAAGAGACTAAATCGTCCCGTATGCACCAACGAGAAGACTCAGATCTGCCACTCAAGATGTGTTTGTTATACCAAAAGTGCTTTCAAGATCTTATGGTGAACGGACATTCTCTTTTATTGGACCATATTTATGGAACGCTCTGCCTAACTGGATCAATAACTCTACCTCAATTGACTCATTCAAAGATAATCTTTAAAAAAATCATCTCTTCAAACAACATTATCAGTCATAGCTCAACCACTCTCTATTTATTTACTTCGTATACTCTAATTTCCTTTTCTAAAGCGCTTAGAGGCTTGTTTGCATTAAGCTCTTTATAAATTCATAATATTATTATTATATACATACAGTGTGAGTAAAACAAAAAACGAAACCGGACTTTATTAGCTTATAAATACACAATTCTAAACGTCATGTTAAGGTATCATAACATTTGGGAAAATGCACAGTCATGCAAAAAACTGTTGTCTGATGTTCTCATCCATCCATGATGGAACAAGACATTTTTTACCCCACGTTTTGGGGTTTGTTGAAGTACATGCATGTATACGTATAGCGAATATTTCCAATGTTTAACTTGTTCTTAGCCAAAACTGTAACGTCACAGTGTGACGTAACACACTCTTCAGTCCGCTATACTTGCCCAGGTTTATATGCATGTTATTACTGTTACAAAATTTGTTTTGTGATTCTATTAGGACCACGGGTATGAAGAGCTGATCATGTTAATTAACAATGAGAACGCCTCCCAGAAAAAGGAACTTGAACAACGGGAGGAAACAATCACGGCCCTTCAGAAGCGGAACAAAAGGTAATCTTTTTTGTTCCCATGAATTTCTTTTCTGTTTTGCAGGTGAACATGTTTTTTGTTGTTGAAAGAAAAGCAAACTCTGACTAAACTCGTCAAGAAAATGGAGAAAGTCGTTACTATAGCATATAAGCGTATACGATCGAGGCAGGGGCTGAAGGAGCTGCATCCCCCGCCTCTAGGAGTTAAAAAAAAGAAAAAAGGGCATATTCGGGGCGCAAAAAAGCATGTCATATTCGGGCAAACCCATATTGATTCGGGCAAAAACGTGCAAAATAATGTCATATTCGGGCAAACTCATATTGATTCGGGGCAAAAACGTGCAAAATCATGTCATATTCGGGCCAAAACATGTCATGTTCTGGAATACCTAGTCATAAAAAAGTATAAACAAACGATCGGGCGTTTTGATTTTTTTAATTTTATTTCTTTGCTTGTCCAGTAAAAATGGGGAAGATGGTATTCGGGCAACAACCTCGAGCCCTCTTGGGAGGGGGGGGGGGGGGGGGGGGGCAGGGGGGGAGGGGGGGGGGGTGGTTCCTATACCAACCTCATGACCAAAACCATATTATTTCATCTTTACCTATTTTCAAACACATGCGTCACATTCATTATGTTTTTGATAATTGTACGCAGTGTACGTTTGATACGTTTCTGCACTTAAATCCTCCAGAGTTTTGCGAACATTTTTCACATTTCTGTTTTTTGCAGGCTGCTGAAAACAAAACAGAATCTCACAAAGCGCATCGAGGAACTGGAGGAGGAGAGCGACCTCGAAGAGGGGGAGATCGAGGTCATCGATTTCGATGAGGAAGACCTCGAACCCGGAGAAGTTCCTCCGGCATTGTTGAAATAGTCATTGACCTTCAACACAACAAACCCAATTCAAAGCAGCTAAACAACTAGTTATAACAAAACAAAATAGGAGATTGATGTTGGGAACCAGCCATTATAACAACCTAAGTTTACAATTTTCAATCGACCAAGCTCACGTGACAACCAACATATTGTATTCTTAACCTACTGTACAATCTAAAGATGTTGCATTCACAATACAATAATGCAGGTCGTTGACCTTTGACCTTTGACCTGTCAAAGTTTTAACTATATCAACGGCACCAAAACAACAACAGTAGCAGCAGCAGCAGCAGCAGCAGCAACAGCGACACCTTGTCCATTTCATTACCTAGCTCATTGAAGCCACCAGTACTGCTGAGCAAAGCTCAACCCGTTCGTTTAAACTTCTCTAATCTCATTTATAGCAATTTCGCAATCATTGCCATTACTGAAGCATGCACTAGTTAACACCCTATAATACCGAACGGCATTGGATATCCTAAAGCTGTTCCCGCCAATGCATGGTACTAACAATAGTGGCAAAGTTACAATAATTGCGGAAATCGTTTCATGAAACGGGCACAGGGGCATAACTAATAGCTATTCGGGTTAAGTTCCACACCAGACTTATCATGTTAATAACTTGTAAATATTGTGATTTGCCTTGATTTTTTCAACAAAACACACAAATATAAAAATAAAAAGTTCCACACCAGAAGCCCTATTGGTGGAATTGGGCACCACATTATAGGATTTAATGTATTTCGCAGCTTTCGCGCGCAAGGAACGTTTAGTTTCTGACTTTGCCCATGTAATTAAGAACAGGCCGACGGGGGAATATGGCATGAGGTTTGATTTGATTTGATTTGAATTTATTCAACCATTAAAAACACACAAATATATACAGCAATGATACATGCATTACAAAATAATATAAATAAAGTCGATAATGGTTAGGGCCCCTTTAAAAGCATATAAGCTTGTCAGTAAGGACCCTGTTAAATTATACAAAACGCAAAAATATTCTATTTGTTTATGAAAGTAGTAACCGTAAACTAAATGCTGTAAAATTAAATACAAAGAATTTACAATTACAAAGAGCACCCTCAACCCCCTCCCCCCACCCCCCCCCCCCCCCTCCCGATGTAGGTGTAAGTAAACGTTTTAATTCCAAAATCTGTTTTATTCCAAATGTAACTGAAAGATACATACATATTTTGCAACATTGAATCGATATTTGCTTTGCTCTTGACCAATCAGAGAGTTGCGTGGTATTCGAAATTGGCGCGGTCCATCTTACGTGCTATTTATCTACATATCCATGTAAACAAAAAACAAAAAACAAAAAACGAGTTTTGCTCTTGTCCAATCGGAGAGCTGCATGACATTCGAAATCGGCACGATCCATATTACGTGCTATTTATCCATCCATCGATGTCAAATCGATTGATTGATTGATATGTGTCATATACACATCCATGCATATGACAATCGGTTTTGCTCTTGTCCAATCATAGAGCTGCATGGAATTCATAATCCATATATCCATGCATGTGAAATTAGAGTTTATTGACATTAAATGCATGCCATAGGGGGCGCGGGAAGGTGCGCATGGACTGATTGACAGTCGCATATAATCTAGAAACTGTTCCTAAGCTATTGCTTACGGATGAACACAACGCCATGATCACAATCATTCTATTGCGGAAGTCATTAAAAAAAAGAACGGTAGTGACATTTTCCAACTCGTTATTAACATACCCGGATGTCTCATTCCGTCCATCTATCGAAAACTGACCAACAAGTCTAGTTCCGTCCATCGATTGAGAACTGACCGAGGAATCTCATTCCGTCCATCTATTGAGAACTGACCTACAAAACTCATTCCGTCCATATATTGAGAACTGACCGAACTGTCTCATTCTGTCCATCTATTGAGAACTGACCTAAAAGTCTCATTCCATGAAACTATTGAGAACTAACCAAAAAGTCTCATTCTGATCATCCATTGAGACTGACCAAACAGTCGCATTCCGTCCATATATTGAGAACTGACCTACAATTCTCATTCCGTCCATCTATTGAGAACTGACCGAAAAGTCTCATTCCGTCCATCCATTGAGAACTGACCGAAAAGTCTCATTCCGACCATCTATTGAGAACTGACCGAAAAAGTCTCATTCCGACCATCTATTGAGAACTGACCTTAAAGTCGCATTCAGTCCATCTATTGAGAACAGACTCAACAGTTTCATTCCGTCCATCTATTAAGAACTGACCAAAAAGTCTCATTCCGACCATCTATTGAGAACTGACCGAAAAAGTCTCATTCCGACCATCTATCGAGAATTGACCAAAGTATTGTCCATCTATTAAGAACTAACATAAAGTCTTATTCCTTCCATCTTTTGAGAACTGACCGAGAAGTCTTATTCTGACCATCTAATGAGAACTGACCTAAAAGTCTTATTCCATCTGAAGGAGCTGCATCCCCCGCCTCTAGGAGTTAAAAAAAAGAAAAAAGGGCATATTCGGGGCGCAAAAAAGCATGTCATATTCGGGCAAACCCATATTGATTCGGGCAAAAACGTGCAAAATAATGTCATATTCGGGCAAACTCATATTGATTCGGGGCAAAAACGTGCAAAATCATGTCATATTCGGGCCAAAACATGTCATGTTCTGGAATACCTAGTCATAAAAAAGTATAAACAAACGATCGGGCGTTTTGATTTTTTTAATTTTATTTCTTTGCTTGTCCAGTAAAAATGGGGAAGATGGTATTCGGGCAACAACCTCGAGCCCTCTTGGGAGGGGGGGGGGGGGGGGGGGGGGCAGGGGGGGGGGGGGGGTGGTTCCTATACCAACCTCATGACCAAAACCATATTATTTCATCTTTACCTATTTTCAAACACATGCGTCACATTCATTATGTTTTTGATAATTGTACGCAGTGTACGTTTGATACGTTTCTGCACTTAAATCCTCCAGAGTTTTGCGAACATTTTTCACATTTCTGTTTTTTGCAGGCTGCTGAAAACAAAACAGAATCTCACAAAGCGCATCGAGGAACTGGAGGAGGAGAGCGACCTCGAAGAGGGGGAGATCGAGGTCATCGATTTCGATGAGGAAGACCTCGAACCCGGAGAAGTTCCTCCGGCATTGTTGAAATAGTCATTGACCTTCAACACAACAAACCCAATTCAAAGCAGCTAAACAACTAGTTATAACAAAACAAAATAGGAGATTGATGTTGGGAACCAGCCATTATAACAACCTAAGTTTAACAATTTTCAATCGACCAAGCTCACGTGACAACCAAAATATTGTATTCTTAACCTACTGTACAATCTAAAGATGTTGCATTCACAATACAATAATGCAGGTCGTTGACCTTTGACCTTTGACCTGTCAAAGTTTTAACTATATCAACGGCACCAAAACAACAACAGTAGCAGCAGCAGCAGCAGCAGCAGCAACAGCGACACCTTGTCCATTTCATTACCTAGCTCATTGAAGCCACCAGTACTGCTGAGCAAAGCTCAACCCGTTCGTTTAAACTTCTCTAATCTCATTTATAGCAATTTCGCAATCATTGCCATTACTGAAGCATGCACTAGTTAACACCCTATAATACCGAACGGCATTGGATATCCTAAAGCTGTTCCCGCCAATGCATGGTACTAACAATAGTGGCAAAGTTACAATAATTGCGGAAATCGTTTCATGAAACGGGCACAGGGGCATAACTAATAGCTATTCGGGTTAAGTTCCACACCAGACTTATCATGTTAATAACTTGTAAATATTGTGATTTGCCTTGATTTTTTCAACAAAACACACAAATATAAAAATAAAAAGTTCCACACCAGAAGCCCTATTGGTGGAATTGGGCACCACATTATAGGATTTAATGTATTTCGCAGCTTTCGCGCGCAAGGAACGTTTAGTTTCTGACTTTGCCCATGTAATTAAGAACAGGCCGACGGGGGAATATGGCATGAGGTTTGATTTGATTTGATTTGAATTTATTCAACCATTAAAAACACACAAATATATACAGCAATGATACATGCATTACAAAATAATATAAATAAAGTCGATAATGGTTAGGGCCCTTTAAAAGCATATAAGCTTGTCAGTAAGGACCCTGTTAAATTATACAAAACGCAAAAATATTCTATTTGTTTATGAAAGTAGTAACCGTAAACTAAATGCTGTAAAATTAAATACAAAGAATTTACAATTACAAAGAGCACCCTCAACCCCCTCCCCCCACCCCCCCCCCCCCCCCCTCCCGATGTAGGTGTAAGTAAACGTTTTAATTCCAAAATCTGTTTTATTCCAAATGTAACTGAAAGATACATACATATTTTGCAACATTGAATCGATATTTGCTTTGCTCTTGACCAATCAGAGAGTTGCGTGGTATTCGAAATTGGCGCGGTCCATCTTACGTGCTATTTATCTACATATCCATGTAAACAAAAAACAAAAAACAAAAAACGAGTTTTGCTCTTGTCCAATCGGAGAGCTGCATGACATTCGAAATCGGCACGATCCATATTACGTGCTATTTATCCATCCATCGATGTCAAATCGATTGATTGATTGATATGTGTCATATACACATCCATGCATATGACAATCGGTTTTGCTCTTGTCCAATCATAGAGCTGCATGGAATTCATAATCCATATATCCATGCATGTGAAATTAGAGTTTATTGACATTAAATGCATGCCATAGGGGGCGCGGGAAGGTGCGCATGGACTGATTGACAGTCGCATATAATCTAGAAACTGTTCCTAAGCTATTGCTTACGGATGAACACAACGCCATGATCACAATCATTCTATTGCGGAAGTCATTAAAAAAAGAACGGTAGTGACATTTTCCAACTCGTTATTAACATACCCGGATGTCTCATTCCGTCCATCTATCGAAAACTGACCAACAAGTCTAGTTCCGTCCATCGATTGAGAACTGACCGAGGAATCTCATTCCGTCCATCTATTGAGAACTGACCTACAAAACTCATTCCGTCCATATATTGAGAACTGACCGAACTGTCTCATTCTGTCCATCTATTGAGAACTGACCTAAAAGTCTCATTCCATGAAACTATTGAGAACTAACCAAAAAGTCTCATTCTGATCATCCATTGAGACTGACCAAACAGTCGCATTCCGTCCATATATTGAGAACTGACCTACAATTCTCATTCCGTCCATCTATTGAGAACTGACCGAAAAGTCTCATTCCGTCCATCCATTGAGAACTGACCGAAAAGTCTCATTCCGACCATCTATTGAGAACTGACCGAAAAAGTCTCATTCCGACCATCTATTGAGAACTGACCTTAAAGTCGCATTCAGTCCATCTATTGAGAACAGACTCAACAGTTTCATTCCGTCCATCTATTAAGAACTGACCAAAAAGTCTCATTCCGACCATCTATTGAGAACTGACCGAAAAAGTCTCATTCCGACCATCTATCGAGAATTGACCAAAGTATTGTCCATCTATTAAGAACTAACATAAAGTCTTATTCCTTCCATCTTTTGAGAACTGACCGAGAAGTCTTATTCTGACCATCTAATGAGAACTGACCTAAAAGTCTTATTCCATCTATTGAGAACTGACCGAAAAGTCTCATTACGTCCATCTATTTAGAACGGACCGAAAAGTCTCATTCCGTCCATCCATTGAAAACAGAACCAAAAGTCTCATCCGTCCATCTATTGAGAACTGACCGATGGTCTAATTCTTTCCATCTATATTGAGAACTGACCGAAAAGTCTCATTCTGTCCATCTATCGAGAACTGACCGAAAAGTCTTATTCCGTCCATCTATTGAGGACTGACCAAAAGGTCTCATTCCGTCGATCTTTTGAGAACTGACCGAAAAGTCTTATTCGGTCCATCTATTGAGAACTGACCGAAAAGTCTCATTCCGTCCATCTATTGAGGACTGACCAAAAGGTCTCATTCCGTCGATCTTTTGAGAACTGACCGAAAAGTCTTATTCCGTCCATCTATTGAGAACTGACCGAGGAGTCTTATTCGGTCCATCTATTGAGAACTGACCGAAAAGTCTCATTCCGTCCATATATTGAGGACTGACCAAAAGGTCTCATTCCGTCGATCTTTTGAGAACTGACCGAAAAGTCTTATTCCGTCCATCTATTGAGAACTGACCGAGGAGTCTCATTATGTCCATCTATTGAGAACTGACCGAAAAGTCTTATTCCGTCCATCTATTGAGAACTGACCGAGGAGTCTCATTCCGTCCATCTATTGAGAACTGACCGAAAAGTCTTATTCCGTCCATCTATTGAGAACTGACCGAAAAGTCTCATTTTGTCCATCTATATATCCATAACTGACCGAAAAGTCTCATTCCGTCCATCTATTGAGAACTGACCGAGGAGTCTCATTCCGTCCATCTATTGAAAACTGACCGAGGAGTCTCTTTCCGTCCATCTATATATTGATAACTGACTGACAAGTCTCATTCGTCCATCTATTGAGAACTGACCCAAAAGTCTTATTCCGTCCATCTATTCAGAACTGGCCATCTCATTCCGTCCATCTATTGAGAACTGACCGAACAGTCTCATTCCGTCCAACTATTGAGAACTGACCGAAAAGTCTCATCCGTCGATCTATTGAGAACTGACCGATGGTCTAATTCTTTCCATTTATTGAGAACTGACCGAGGAGTCTCATTCCGTCCATCTAATGAGGCAATTCGGATTTTTGATTAGCGGTGGGGTTTCGTATTCGGTCGGTGGATGCAATTCTCTACATAATGACTAGCCCACAGTGAGCGTCTTTAAACACACTTATCGATGCAACAGGCTGATTGTTTTACTTGGTGGCGTAAACAAAGTTCAAAGGGGGGGGGGGGGGGGGGGGCAGAATCAAAATTAGTGGTGGGATGTTAGTGAAGTTTCACCTATATGGGGAGGGGTGAATTTTTTTTTTTTTAGGGTGAATTATCAGGGGGGGGGGGAATTAAAAAAAAAACGGTTACATAGGCATAAAGGTAAGGTCATCTATGGGGGTCCGAGAAGGTGGGGTGTTATATTTTGTTTTATTCCAGATACACCAGAAGGGGTTGGGGTGGGGTATCATTAATGGGGAGGGGGCAGCCAGACTTCTCTTGTTCTTTTTCTTCCTGCTATCAGTTTTTTCATGGGGCATTATCAGGGAGGCACACAAAAAAACGGTAACATGGGTAAGGTACGGTGATCAAGGGCATCCGAGGGAAGGGAGGGGGGGTGGGGGGGGGGGGTGTAGCTACGCCACTGAGTAATCCGATTGGGTTATATTCCCTACCTCTATGAATAACCAACTTAGGCTCCATTTATTTTTATTCCATTATTCCACATAATTATTTATGTATTTATTCATTTATGTATTTATTTATTTATTTATTTATTTATTTATTTATTCTAGGGGTTAGTTAGGGCAAGTAGCATTTTTATTTATTTGTTTATTCTAGGGACTAGTTAGGCCAAGGAGCTCATTTATTATTTATTGATTTATTTTAGGGGCTAGTTAAGGTAAGGGGCGCATTTATGTATTTATACATTTATGTATTTATTTATTCATTTATTCATTAATCTATTTATTCCAGGGAATTGTTAGGTCAAGGAACACATTTATTTATTATATATATATTTTTTATACTAGGGGATATTTAGGGCATGGGTCAAATTAATGAATTTATTCATTTTGTCTTTATTTTAGGATCTATAGGCAAGATTGTTTTTATTTTTATTTAATTATTTAGCCTTTTTTTCTAAAAAATAGGGTTCTGTTTAAATGTATTGTATGGTTATTTCGGTTTATTGTTTTAAAAGTACCCCAAATACATTAGGAAATAAAAAACAAAGACACATCTACACTTTTTTTGGTGTGTCTTTGTTTGTTTTTTTCTTACTGTATTTGGGGTATTGATGTATTTTATAATCGTAAGGCAACGAAGTTACTAAGAACCAAAGAGAAACTAAGAATACAAAATTAAAACAAATTTATATATTTATATTATATTCTGTGTTTTTGCAATTGCGTTTGTATTTATGTATGTACTTGTTAATTTGTGTTTCTTTGTTTACTCTAGGGGCTAGTTAGGGAAATAATTACATTTATTTATCCTACGGACTAGTTAGGGTTAGTATCGTATTTTTTTTTCTTCTAGGAAATAGGCCAAGGAACACATTTATTTATTTATTTATTTATTTATTTATTTATTTATTTATGTATTTATGTATTTATTTATTTATCTATTTATTTATTTATTTATTTATTTATTTATTTATTTATTTATTTATTTATTTATTTATTTATTTTACTTATTTATTATCGGGGCTAGTTAGCGCAAAATGCACTTTAAACAATTTTTTTTAGCTGCTTATAGGGCACGAAGCACTTTTTATCTATTAATTTATCTATTTATTATTTATTCATTTATTTATGTGGTTATTCTAGAGGTTGGGATATAACTCATTTTGGGAACATCAGCCTGGGGCACCATTGTCCTTAATCCCTATAGTTCACATATGGAAGGCGGTTCATGTCTAACATTAGATGGACTCGACGGTAGAACATTTAACATGTGAAACAAGACTGCAATTTACCCGATATACACCGTGTCCCAGAAAAAACGAAACCGGGTTTCATGGCAGAAATTTTCTGTCATAATGAATAATTTAATTGATGATATATATATGCCTGGAAAGCTCTGTGTCTCTTCTTTCATTTGATGTGCAACTTATGGCACATACTTCAAGCATGACTGAATTAGAACAATGGAAAGTGGTGTTACCAATATTCAATTTGCACGCATAAATTTGAAGTTTGGGTGAGTTTTAAGAGTTGTAAACGTACTTATTTTTAAAAAGGACAAACACCACATAAAAGTTCATATTTTTTTCTTTTACATGACACCTCATGCTAAAAAAATAAATGATTTATGCCAGAGAACGAGTACAATGAAAACATGCCTGATTTCTGCCCGAATGAGTGAAAGTTGAGTAAGAAGTCGCTCAGCTTTCCTGACTAGCAGCTGACAATGGACTTTGATGCATGAGTGAATTTACACAAACATGGGGATCAAGAAACAGGCTAGATCAGGAAAGTTACTCAGTTGGGCTGGAATCAAGCATGTTTTCATTGTATTCGTTCTCTGGCATATATAATTTATTTTTTAATCATGAGGTGTCATATAAAAGATAAAATTATGAATTTTCATGCGGTGTCTGTCCTTTTTCAAAATAAGTACGTTTACTACTCTTAAAACTCTCCCCAAAACCTCACCCAAACTTGCAATTTCTGCGCGCAAATTGAATTTTGGTAACACCACTTTCTATCGTTCTAATTCAGTCATGCGTGAATTATGTGCCATAAGTTGTATATCAAATAAAAGAAGAGACACATAGCTTTTCAGACATATATATATCATCAAGGAAATTATTCATTATAACATAAAATTTCTGCCATGAAACCCGGTTTCGTTTTTTCTGGGACACGGTGTATTACAAATCGCACAGTTAAAATCGTCAAGGTTAAAATTATACAGTTATATTTTAGTGCGCAAGATATGACAGACTTCACAATTTATCGTGAGAAATAAGACCTCCCTCTTGTTTACGCGATAATAATTGTCTAGAAATTAAAACAATAAATAAGATTTTAAAAAAGAAACATACATTTACTCCTTGCCTTAACTAGATCCGATACCGAAGAAATACATACAGTATACACAAAAACAAATAAATAGATAGTTTCTACTGCCATCTAGGCGCCATAATTGTCTAGAAATTAAAAAGATAAATAAGAAAAAAAGAAACATACATTTACTCCTTGCCTGATCTAGATCCGATACCAAATAAATAAATATAAACAAAAAACAAATAAATATATACTTTCTACCGCCATCTGGGCGCCATAATTGTCTAGAAATTAACAAATAAATAAGATAAAAAAGAAACATACATTTACTCTTTGCCTGAACTAGATCCGAAAACAAAGAAATAAATATTTAAAAAACACAAATAAATAGATACTTTCTATGCATGCGCACCTTCCCTTGCCCCCCCCCCCCCCCCCCCCACTCCCCTGTTTCCATTTATAGGAGCGGGGGAGGGGGTATTCTGATCGAGCGCGTAGGGGTAGGGGAGGACGTCTTGGGGTCTTGGGGGCGTTGTGTGAAGAACTTTATATCAAACCCAATGTTAGTATACATACAAAACGTGCAATTGTTTTCCATTACAGGTTTTTGCTATGAATTTGATATAAATTTATTACAAATCACCATTATCCTTTTGTGCCAGTTAATATCAACCGTGATTTCGAGCAAATCTTCAAGCAATAATCTATAATCAAAATTGTTGTTTTACTTGTTGTTATGCTTACAGAAAGCAACCAACATACGTACCTCAAGAAAATCATAGAACATCATAATACCCAGTTATTACTCATCCAGTAGTATTGTAACTCGGCAATTACAATTACAATGACCTTCATGTACACCCCCATCAGGGGTCTAACGTGCACACGTGTACATATAATGTACCAGTATAATGGAATGGACAACATAACTTTTACAGTTAATAGTTTATATTGCGCCATCAATCTAGACATTCTATTTCGAGGCGCATCATACTGTACAGTTGAGATGTGCTGGTCACAGAATAAAAGGATAATCAAGTATATATACGCCACTATACAATTAGTGGAAAAACACTTCGAATGGGAACACAGATATATAAGCCTACCTAGATGCTGCTGCTGCTGCTGCTGCTGTTGCTGTTGTTGTTGTTACCTTCATACACTTATGTTTACTTCGCCAAACCTTTTCTTTTCAATTTGTCGTCCCACGGAGCAAGGTCACCCGACGACAACTTTATTGAATGATTAATTTCTTTATTAAAGTTCAACACAACAGTTCTAAAGTAGTGTAATACAAAAAACAACAAATTAACCTGGAACTATTTAATATTCAAAAGAAATTTATTGCCGATTCAAATTCATAACAGGAATAAATTATGACTTCCACAAATTGATAGCTGCTAAACAAACATTTCAAAAGTAGATTATGACAAACATGAAATTAAGTATCGTCATACAAATAAACGTTATGATTTCAGATGTATAATTATTGCATTTTTTGTTTAAGTAATGGAAAAGATGCAACCAGGAAAAACAAATCAGTGGTTGATAAAATACTTAAAAAAAAAAATATTGTAGTGCAATATTAAAACAAACATTATGCTTGAAAACAAAACTTTTATTCCTAAATAGAAAAAAAAAAAAAAAAATGTAAGATGAATTTCTCTCCTATCAAAAACATGTTGTCTTGATTATCAAACTGCCATTTATATTTGTTACTTTTGTTACATGAAATAAAGTCATATTTTATATAAAATATCTACACGTGTCTTCTCTGTATATTATTGTGTTGTTATTGGTAACATAAACGTCGTGGTGTCTGATAAATCGCACCTACTGCCCGTCATTCAGATTTCAGATTCAGATTCAGTTTATTCAAACCATAAAACAAAAGTAACAAATATAAATGGCAGTTTGATAATCAAATATACAGAATGAGTTTGGACCCCATAGAAGCAGGAACTTGTAAATTGGGGCCCTTTTACAAATTATACAATTCTAAAGAAGTAATATGGTAGGTAGGTCATCATTCACACCGTACACATACACCATTCACTAAAGCCCACATCGGGGGCACTGCTATGAATACAAGAAGCGAAGAGGGGGATACGAAAATACGAAGATAAAGAAAAAGGTGAATAGAAGAGCAAGTGAAAGTGTAACAGACAATCTGACAAAGAACTTAGTTTATAATAGTTGTTGCAGTAAGTCCCTTTTACATAAACACTTGAATCTTGACAAAGTTGTACTTGATCTTATATTCTCAGAGAGATTGTTCCATTTGCTTATGCCTACATTTTGAAAGGAGTTTAACGCATGAGTAGTACGTACTGGTGGTTTGTGTAGTAATGATCTTTGCCTAGTGCTATAAGAATGTATACATGAATTACTTACGAGCAATGTTTTAAATAGGAACGGTAAATGTCCTGTGTGGAAATTATACATAAATATTAAAGTATTCATAGTAATTAATTCCTGGATAGGGAAAATGTTCATCTTTAAAAATAGGGGACTACTAGGGCTATTATATTCAGAGTGAGTAATGATCCTAATTGCCCTTTTTAGTAACACACGTATTTTATTAAGATGAGAAAAATATGAATTACCCCACACAATATTGCAATATGTCAAATGCGGTAATACCAACGAATTATATAATAACAACAACACATTTTTGGGCAAAATATATTTCAATTTTGATAATATTCCAATACTTCTAGATATCTTTAAAACAATATTCTGAATATGGATCTTCCAGTCAAGACATTCATCAATAGTTATACCAAGAAATAATAATGATTTTACATTTTTTTTTAAATATTACGATTCATAGAAATAGCATCGATAGTTTCGGGAATTCTTCTATTCTTAGAATGAAATAAAATATAATTTGTTTTATCATAATTAACAATCAATTTATTACTCCGGAACCATTCACCTAATGATCGTAATTCTGTATTTGCTATCGATATAAGTGTATGAATATTTCTATGAGACATAAAGGCAACGGTATCGTCAGCAAATAAAGAGAATCGAAAAAGACGGGTGCTCATCAAAATATCATTAATATAAACTAAAAATAATAGCGGTCCTAAAACAGACCCTTGTGGTACAACCATAAAATTGAACAACGAGGAATACGCGCGCTATTGTTAGTGTGCATTCAGCTGTGTGCCGAGAGAATGGGCATGGTTGTTTGATAAAATGACGGGCAGTAAGTGGAATTTATCAGGCACTGACTTGGTAAAAATTGACAAAAATGTGAACCTGACATGCTGTCACTCAGAGCGCCCTAAAACAAAAAACTGCACGACCAAAAAATTACTGTTCTTGGTATCGTTTTTCATTGGAAAAGATACCCTATCCGATGGACATAATCATTTTGTTACTATATTGTGGGAAGTGCCCCGTTCCGCTTTTTTTTTGTGGCACCCTGTATAGGCTAGCTATAAAGTTGGCAAACCTCAGTAAACTGTTCACTCTAAGACACGCGCTAAATCAAAAATATTTTTTCTAATCACTTAGTTCATTATTGATACTGTATTAACCCCTTGACTACGTGAACCGGGCGGGTTGTATACAAAGTCTATGGGGATTTCAGAAACTCGTAGGGAACGGGATATAAATACTATTCTGGTGAAGCTGCTATAGTACTGATTATCGACAGATATTATATTGATCCATTGCAAAGTTATTCAAATTCTAAATCCAGACAGGATCCGGACATCTTCTGCCGGTACACCTCATCAAACCGTTCGCTCTGAGACACGCTGAAGTAGTTCTTCCAATCACCAACTTTACCTGTATGAGAGGCAAGGTAGAATTAAAGGAGGATCATTCGGATTCGTAAAGCAGGGCCCCGTTTCATGAAAACGTTTACAATTGTTGTAAGAGTCCAATTATTGTCACTACCATGGCAACAGCTGCAATGCTCCATGCTGATTGGCTGTTGACCTACTAGTTACTTTAATTGGACATTTTTTGCAAAGGTTTACAATTGCAAAGGTTTTATGAAACGGGGCCCAGCTGCGCGTCTTTTCTCAATTTTATTTTGAAAATAATGTCAAGCCTAATTACTTCAACCATCATATGGACAAAAAATCACACTGATAAAGGCCCGGTCACATATCACCGGATAGCGTAAACGGTTGCCCGACAGAGAGTAACCATATTCAATCTGTTCGTCTCCGTTCATGTGCGTTTCTTTTCCGTTCCTTGTCAGGCGATACACGTTGTTCTATTCGGCAGAATGTTTTGCGCATGAAGCAATGGAGACGATTTTCACCACCGAATAATTTGATTTCGCAAATTTTCTATTCGTCGGGCATCCGTTTACGCTATCCGGTGATATGTGACCGGGTCGTTAGATATTGACATCGTGGCAATCATTTGTCAGCTAACATTAGATGACACAAGACACAAAGACCCCCCAAAATGCCCACAATAGCATCCCGAATAGCATTCCCTGCATGCTTCCATACAATTTCTTATCAGTGCCTTCTTGTCATAATGATGGATGTCGGTTGAGCTTTTCTGACATAGCAACTACTATTGCAATTGAGAGTGTGTTAGTTGGTAGTGTATTCGAACATGTGATACAATTGTGAGCAGGCGCTCAGCTTGGGCGATGGTGCATTGTTTATCTTATAAGTAATTGAGTTCTGATTGACAGATGATGTCACAAGAAGAATTTTACTCTGGAATGTTACTAGATCCGGGGCTTACCAAAATTGTAAACAATTTTGAAAAATATACAAAACATATTATTTAGGTCAAACTGTTTACAAATATTTAATTTGTACCCTAGCTAATACAGATCAACAGACATCAACATGCACTTGCATGGCATGGAACCTTTAACCGTTTTATTTTGAAGTATCCCACTTCTTCACTTGGTCACTACATTTTAGTCACTCACCTTTCCTCATAAACGACCCCTTAGGCGTATTGTCACCTTCTCTCGCGCAGACTTTAAAATCGGGGTTGGAGGACTTGTTGCTCTTCATAGCTAAGAAAGTAGACGCGGATGCGATCCTCGTTATGACGTCAACTGATGGAGTCTTCCCCATGAATTTCGCCACCTTTCGTATCGCCCCCGGCAGATCCTTCATAATTGCATAGGTAAACGGACAGTAAGTTTCCAATAAACATGATAAACGTAGTGCCATCTTAAATAACCACTTTTAATGTATTTTGATGTATGTCTACTGGCGAACAAATGGGGGGGGGGGGGGGGGGGCAGCATATCAAAGTCAGATGTTGTATACTGACTTGACATATAAGTTAACTAAGTCACAAATTGTCATTTTTCATATCCCAAAGGATCCTTACTATTGAAGTTGATTCTCTTAATTTCCCCTAAAGTGTCCCACAAAAAACAAACAAACAAACAAATAGATAGATAAATTAAACAAACAATGTGTTAACTCATTACTACGCGACTTTTGTGCCTTACTCCCTTTTAAGACTGATCATATACTTTAAGCGCTTTTCATAGGTATAATACTCTATGAAAAAGTATAACGCAACCGATATGTATTGGGGCCATAACTTCAATATATCGTTAACTGTTGATCTAAACAAATCATGATAAAGAAAATTACCTTCAGCATATCTTCATATTTCATGAAGAGCACGTTCGGATGATTTCGCCGGTTCCACCATGGGAGCACATTGTCGAACCAAGATCCATACGGTGCTGTATACAGATCAAATCCATAGTGAAAAGATTCACTAATATAAAGGGATCTACTGAGTAACTTTGTTGGCATGTTAAAAAAGTGACGAATGGTTGATATTAAAATGTGCATTTTTGTGATCTGATGTGTATACTAAGTAATATGTGAAATTGTCATGTTATATGGACGTTACATGGCCGAGGAATGACTGAAAATTCAAAGTAATATTCACTAACTCATTGCACTGACTTTATACCTGGTTATAACTTTCCAGTGGGTAATTACAAATCTGAACACTTCAATTGTAAACATCTTTTTAATGAAAGGGAAACTCGAAGAAACAGAACCTGATCCATGATTCTACTGGTAATGCGAATACAACAAGGTGTGAGAGAACCACTACAGTTCTAAGTAAGATTTGTGGATCTGGACAATGTTACTCGATCCCTTTTAAGTGCTTATGTCCCTTTCTAATGGTTACAATTAAATACAAAAACAATATTTCGATTGATAATTTATACAAATATTAATTGCGAATTTATTTGGTTCGATGATTTATTTAAATATTATTTTCAATATCCTTTATGATCAAAATGTTACTAAAATCGATTACCTGGTTTGAGTGTGATATATGCATACATCCATGGTAATGATGACAACAAATATTCCTTAGTCCTTACAACAGTGGCAATACGAAAAAATGTCATGCCATGCTTCCATCATTTCCATAAATCAATATTATAGGTTTTCCCTGCCAATTTCGTGAAATGTAAAAGTGAAATTTTCGTGAAATTCGGTTCATTCAATTCGCGAAATTAAGCAGAAGGCTTACAACTGTCGATCAAAACTGCATTTCCTTCATTCTATTTAGCTCTTCGGTAAGTAAGTAATTAAGCACTTATAGCATTTAAAGGGATAGTTGAGTTTTGGTATAGAAGGCGCTACACAAAATAATTTTTTGTGAGAATGAAAAACTGAGTGTCAAGTGTCAAGAGCATCCCATTGTAATGACATAATAAACTTTACAAAATCGGTTCAGAAACGGCTGAAATATCCATAAACATAACCATTTGTAATAATTGTGGGGCCCCACAAATATTCTACAATTTTGAACCAGCCGTTAAACAAATTTTTAAAATGCTTCCTCTTTTCAAAAATTTACAAAAGAGGTTTTTAAATAGTTGTTGATTATTTCTCTATCTAATCACTATTTCAACAAAACATCACATGCACAATATTTTATCTTAAATGGTTGAAACCAATGAGTTTGTAAAGAGCACCCTTTTGAGTTTTAACGGCTCTTTTTGAATGATAACAGGCTTTTTACTTAGTCATTTGTAATTTTGTATTCCTTTCGAGCATGGTGGAGTTATGACTATTAGTTTGTAATGTAATGGTGCAGGTTTTGGTTACTAAAATGCAGTTTGACCCAAACTGTACTTTCTTTACCAAAACTCAACTATCCCATTAATTAAAAAAGCATTATATTTCGCCAAAAAAGTCTCGGAAGGCGTTATTACGTAATCACGAAGTTTCTCGCTTTAAAATTAAATGACAATTTTACGAAATAGAAACACGTTTTAAATCGAATGCAAACAAATTTTTTTCGAATGATCGTTATGAATTCAAATACTAAACACGAATTTGAAGTACAAAATACAGCTGCGGTGACAAAATCAGCGAAATTGAATGCACAAAAAATAAATACGTGTGGCCAACCAGTAACGAAATTGACCTAAGAATTTAGGAAGAAAACGTTATATAATCACTCACCTCTACCGGCAACAAATTCTTCGAAGAAGCTATCCCATGATTGATAGCGAGGCATACATTTCACGTATTCGCAGAATTGAAAGTATGAAACTGCAACGTCCTTTTCAGTATGGTGTGAAAATTAGAAAAATAATAGTTAAAGGAGAATTCCGGACGATTTAAACAAAAAACTACAGTATATTGGAAATAAATCTAGGGATGTGCTTGAATATTTTCAGGATTTGACTCACTTTGGTTGATTTCTAAGAGATTTTTCTAATGTCATTAACTCTGAGGAAATAATTAAATGTACCGCACACCAAGGGCGTCGATTTCTTCTCGCCATTGGGGGGGATGATTCGTCATTTTGACCATCTCTGGCGAGGGAGCGAAGCGACAACCCAGCAGTGTGCCCGGGTTATTTATGGCTGATGGGGGGGGGGGGGGGGGGTTAGGGGGCAGGGGCGGATCTAGCTTTTTGCTAAGGGGGGGGGGGGGGGGGTTTGACCAATGACGATGCGGAGCATCGTCCACGAGCCGCGATTTTTTTGGCTATTTTGAACCCTTGTAAGTGATGTATTTTTGCTAAGGGGGGGGGTTTGACCCAATGACGATGCGGAGCATCGTCCACGAGCCGCGAAGCGGCGATTTTTTTTTTGCCATTTTGAATCCCCGTAAGTGATGTCTTTTTGCTAAGGGGGGAGTTTGACCCAATGACGATGCGGAGCATCGTCCACGAGCCGCGAAGCGGCGATTTTTGTGGCTTTTTTGAACCCCCGTAAGTGATGTTTTCCACATCACATTTTCACTTGGCAGCCCAAGGGGGGGGGGGGGGGGGGGGGGGGTTAAACCCCCTAACCCCCCCCCCCCCCCCCGTAGATCCGCCACTGGGCCCCAAAGCTTTTGAATTCAGCTGTTTAGAAATTGGAAGATTATTAAGTGTACATTTCAAGCATCATGTTATGAGCTGGGCTTTGTCCAATAAGAACTTTAGCCTGATAGATACATATTTGCAAGCATTCTGATGGAACCCTGAATAGCATCAGTCATGGGATACCCATATTGGGAAGCTTATTGGGGGTCCAGGGGGCGGAGCCCCCGGAAGCTTTGGGATTTGTAATATCCACATATAAATATGTTGTCTATATGTAAATATAGAGTTAACTATTCTTTAGTCAATTGGCTTTTGATTTAGCTGTTTAGAGATTGGAAGATTATTAAGTGCACATTGCAAGCTCCTGCTATGATGAGGGCACTGTCCAAGTATGGATGAATTTTAGTCTGATAGATAAATACTGTCGATTGCAATCATCCTGATGGAACCCTGAATAGAATAAGTCAAGGGGATACATACCCACATTGGAAAGCTTATTGGGGGGTCCAGGGGGCGAAGCCCCCGGAAGCTTTGGGATTTGTAATATCCAGAAATACAATTATCTATTGAATAGTTAGCTCAATTTTAGTGAGCGAAGCGCAGACGCACAGCGGGCCAGGATCGCCTGAAAGTTTGCCGAGAGAGAAGTCCTGAATAAAACTATTTAATGAGTACAGGGCTGGGACTAGGTCAAATAACCTTAATGCGCCTCGGAAAATGCGCCCCGGAAAATTTGGATTTGGGCAGTTTAGCATTATCAAAAACTGGTTTTAAGAAGACATATAGTAACAACTTCCATTCATGAGAGGGGGCAATGCTTCTTAATTCTAATGTTATTATATATTTTTGAACCCCAAATATTGGGGGGGGGGGGGGGGGATGATAATACAGGCCATCCCCCCCACCTGAAATATTGGGGGGATATATCCCCCCCATCCCCCCCGTGATCGACGCCCCTGCCGCACACAATCATGAGACCCTTACGTAGCACCCTCACTTTGCTCAATTTCTTGAGTAGGCTTGAATCCGGTGCCACTGCATTGTGATCACTGCATGTGTCATTCATAATAGCCTGTCATTCAGAGCCAGCAAATTCAATAACCACGTTTACAGAACTTTGTGTCTATTCAAATTCCAATGAAAGCCAAACGTGTTACAATATCGGGCAGGCAAGTATTTTCAAACGGTTCAACAATGCAGTAATGGTCAAAAGCACGGTCAGTGGCGCAGCGTGGACTAAACTATTCATGATCGAGCATTGTATTGGTCCGATCAAAATAACACATTCGCTGTAGTGTAATAACATAGATAGGCGCATAGTGAGGGTCGCACGTCACAAATTGGTGCATTGTGGGATAGAACAAGCTCGCTCGCGAATTTGTGTCATTAGAATTTCAAAACCAATTATAAGAACCCACAATCATACTTTTTCAAACAAAAGTGTGTTTATTGACCTAGAATATCTGTCTTTCAATCATTAGAAGCTTGAAATCGTATGGAAGTCCACTTTAATAGACAAACGAAAAACACAATAGAATACACGAACAAATTAATAATTTGCTAAATCATGTAATTATTGTTCAACATTTTGGTTGCATACCAACATTTATTTTAGGGTATTTCGCCTAGCCAATGCCTACCTGCTGTCACTTGTCAGATTATGTTCATAACTTCATAATCATATGTTCATAATTTAGAATTCCATGATATTATTCTTTCTCTTTCTCCCTCTACCTTTGGGTTACATACGACATAATGTGACCTTTGACCTTAGGTCATCGACGCGGATTGCTTCCGGCAGTCATTTCGTTTGAAAGTAGCCTACACCGGGTCGACCGGTCATCGGTGCGAATTTCTGGTGGCCATTTTGTTTGAAAGCTGGTTTTCTTAATACAGAAAGATGATTTTGATTAAAATGACATAGAATTTGACCGTTTTCGAACTTAATAAACCTTCGGGTTACGTATGACGTAGGCTATATGACCTTTGACCTTAGATCATGTAGTTCATTGGTGTGGATGGCCCCCGGCAGCTATTTTGTTTGACTGCTAGAATGTCTTCATATTGCTGGGAGATAATGCTGATTTTAATCCGAAAAGGAACAATTGTTAACATTTTGGGAAAATGGAGAATTTTGAATTCTACCTTCGGATTACGAACGACGTATATGACCTTTGACCGCGGATCGTTGGTACGGATGGCTTCCGGCAGCCATTCTGTTAGGCAGTGTGTTTTCATGATGCGTGAAGATGTTCTGTCTTTCAGTTCGGCCATGACTTTCGGTTCCTGTATAACACAGTAACATAATGGAATCGGACATTGATTGATATTAGGTGACAAGTTACCAGAAATTGTAAGACAGTTCAAATTACCGATTAGTTTAGGGAATATGAAATGATACAATAAAATGCATAAGTTTGAGTTCTTATTAGTTTTATTTATAATCCGCGTTTAGTTGTGATCGTGCCCAAGACCAATATATGCGATGGCCGTGGCCATGGAAACGTGAACCTTTCTACGCACCCAACGCACCCCCTGGCTACGGGGCTGATGTTTACGCACGGCGCGTAATCTGTAGCAGACATGACGCTTACGCTTTCATACGCTTGAGTTCGGCGCTCACGCACGATTCCGGCCGTTTTTTGTTAATAAATGGCGCTGCCCTGTGTGCACCTCCTGATTGGACGACGCATTACATATAAATATAGAATAACAACTTACCACACAGTCCAGGAATGGGACCAGCTCGAGGACGTGCTTGTCCGCCATCTTGGAACCGTCTCCGTCAAAACCAATCAGAAGTGTTAACTGCTTCATCCACGTTGTACCTGCCGATTCGATAATTTCATTAGGGATTTAGTAACTATCTTATAAAGGTATTGCTTTAGCGAGTAATTGGAGGGAGAAGAGATTGCAAGATAACATTACAGAATGTACAGGCCTAAATTAAAGTTATAGGGTGACGTCATGGGGGAAGCAAAAGACAGCCTACATGGAGAAGGGTGGAGGAAGCTGGTTGCCAAGCAACCGGTGGCGCCCCTACGGCCACTTAGGCAGTTAGGTGAGGTGAGTGGGGCCGTTAAAATACCTGCTTCGTGAAATGTGACGATAAACGTGTCAAAGGCGGCTCTAATTACATCCAACTTCTCGAGGTATTTCATAAACACCGTGGGGACATGTAATTAGGCATAACTTTATTCTAGCGGAGTAGACGAGGTGTGGCAAGCGAGATCCAGAATTCAAAACCTGTGCGTGCCCAGAGCTCTTGTCCTACAGCAAAACCACTACTTTGCAGTTATAGACCCATGTGTATATACGTGGGGACACGGTACGAGGTGGGAGTCGCTTTATACGAACGATCTTCTAACTGCTCAATGCCGCTTGGAAGGAATGCTCACGGGGAGTGGAGAAAGTGCGCACACGTGCGTGGGCTGGTATTTTATCCTATGATGAGCGAGGTAATTGTAAACAAAAGCGCTTAGATTTGAAATTGTATCATTATAATTTAGGCGCTATATTAAAGTGATGCCTGAAAAGTGTCCAACTCCACGAAAAATACTTGGAGCTTCCTCGTTTCTCTTCTGCCGTGTTGTTTAGTTTATGGTAAGAGAAGAATAAAATAGGGTTCGATTTTTTTCAAATGTCCCTTTGGTATGAAGATAATTACCATTGAAAATCATTATTTCAAAAGCGTTGATCAACGCTTTTGATAAAAAGTACAATTGTCCTACCTGAACACGTCCGCATGCAGCACGCGTGAGAACATTCCGGAGATTGAACTTTGAGCCGAGCGAGTGCAAATTCCATGAATTCTGTACTACGTCTGTAAACATACACGGGTGCGAATATCTCAAACGGATCATTATTTACTGCGACAAATATATGGCAGACCATCAGTATTCGGTGATAAAATATGAACTCAATATTCGTTTTTTCACTAGGTAAACAGTGTTCGTTTTCATTCAAACTTTCACAAATCTTTCAATTGTATTTTACAATGATATTGATATAGGATTGAAGTCTCAAATGTCATTTTGTGCAATATCTGACACTTTACAGGTATCACTTTAATCGAATCTTTTAGTAGGCCCACCTGCTTTGGGATATGTGACGATGAACATGTCATCGGGTCGAGCCTCCAGTTTCTGCAGCTGGTCCAGGCACCAAGGGGACATGTCCTTATGCATGACGACACCTCGATACTCGTAACAGGTTTCCGAAACGCATTTAGGAACCTTTACTGAAAATCCAGGTGGAATTTCGACGTTTTTCTCGGCTGTATGGTAGTAAAAGAGAGTTGGTTGATATAACTGAAGACGGAAACTTAAATTATACGAAAATCCCGGGGGATTTACGATGGTTCTCCTGGCTGTATGGTAGTAAAAGATGTCTGGTGTATATCAACCATGATAAAAGCGTATATTATACGGAAATCCAGGGCGAAATCCCATTATTTACCTGGGCTGGATGGGATTGAGTGATTTAAGATAAATTTCGAAAATTGCGACAAATATATTAACCAATGGCCCACGGTAGCCTGGTAGACACCGCATTAAATATTATGGGGATTGCAAAATCTGGCAGTGAACAGGTGAAAGTCAAATTTACGATTTAGAGAAAGCGTCTATATGTATTATTTAATAAATAAACATGATTATTTACGAAATTGAAACAGCTCGTTCGTGTTAAGTTTATCTCGGTCCGCTGTTTTGAAATAAGCTCATATTCAATATAATTAACAAAAATGAGGGGCACATGCCCCTCGATAAATCTAACAAACATAAGGGGTAAAATCATTTGTCTTGAAAAATGCGGAAATGTCCCCCAATCGTTTCTGTGTCCCCCGATCAGTCCGACCACACTACGTACGCCACTGATGTCTTAATTAAAATATGCCAGTTCACGCAGTGGCGTAATGAGTAAATTTCTTTTGGGGGGCAGACAAATGTTTCACATCATCACCAGTTCTGAAAACGATTTTATGTTAAAATGTATTGTATCTACGTCACTAAAATATTAAACTGTACTTAAGGAATAGCGTTTTGGTAAAATATATTTTAGTGACGTAGATATGACGTAGATACAATCAATTTTAACTTGAAATCGTTTTCAGAATACACCCCCAGGTATAGCGTAATGGCACAGTTGCCAACTATGAGGTGAATGTGAGACTAAGCTAAGCTAAGCAACTGAGCGGGGCGGCGTGGGAGGGTTGTGACCCCCCTCCCCCCCCCCCCCCCCCCCCTCCCCCTCTCACGTAAGGGACCTTTTGCATTTGTTGACTTATACTATCTGGTGCAGATCTAGGAAGGAAATCCGGACTTGACACCATGTAAAATATGTGGGTAAGTGCGTCGTGATTCTACCGACTGGGACAAAAGTTAAATTTTGTTCATGGAAAAAACAGTAATACAATCTGCACCAAAGTAATAATGTTCGCAAAGTGACATACACAGTTCAAACATTGCACCAAATGCTACATTATTTATGATACAACAGCGTAAACATAGAAGACCAGAATTAGACAAGACGGATTCCCGAAGGAGCGAAGTGACCGAGAGGGGAAAGGCTTAGATGTACGGTAAGGGAGCTTTTTGCATGTTTGATTTGAAATTCGGTGCATATATATAATCATGATATACCCAGGAAGGAAATTTGACTTGACATGAAGTATAATGTGAATGTCTTAAGAAATACACATCTGTAAATCACTGGTATCGAATAAGAAATAAGCCATGTTTGAATTTTAATTGGGGGAGGGGGGAGGGGGGCGGGCAACAAGCCCCCCTCCCACTAGTACGCCAGAGGGTAAGTGAGTTGCCTAAATGTCCGGTCACATTTACGGTAGTGGACGTAGTGATCCGTAGGGTAACTTAACGTGGGTCAGACGTGGTGTAAGTACGTTAAACTAGGTTAAACTAGGTTAAACTACGTTGAACTACGTTATAGTACGGTGATGAGCCACAGAAGGGTATGGATAAGTACGTTCAAGTACGATAATCTACGTTAGACTACGCTAATATGGGTGCAGTTGCTCACGGACAGGTACGGAGTGGTACGTCTGACTACGCTTGAGTACGGTAGACTACGGTAGCCACTACGCTAGACTACGCTAAAGAACGTCACTACGGTATATTTTAGCAACTCCGCACAAAGTATGCAGCCGGACCGCGGTGTGGTACGCGTACGGCCATTGTGCGCTTGTTTTTCAAATGGGTCCAAGTTGTCAACCTCCTCGTGGTGGATCCTGGAAACTGTACATCAGGCGAATGAGAACAACTATAGAGTCAACGACAGCGTCGTGACATCACCGCATAGTAGCATCCCTGCCCGCGTTACTTGAACGCAACACGTCAGACCAACTCCACTTTGAAGCATGTAGCCTGGCGCCAACCCACAACACACGCCCTTGTCAGGGCGGGCATCCTCTGATGTCATACGGGACGGCATCACCATCATGCAGCTGAATGTGGAAGGCCTCTCTAAGGCCAAGATCAACATCATCGAACATCTTCTCCAACAGCACACACCTAGTGCTATACTACTACAAAAAACTCACACTAAGGACATCTTCCACCTAAAGATCTCCGGCTTTACCCTAGCCGCTCACACCGAGAGCGACATTCATGGCATCGCCACCTTCATTAGGAACTCTGCCAAATGGAACACAATAGCCTCATGCTCCCCAGACTCAAGCCTGGAGTGGACAGCAACATCAGTCGAAGGAGTTACAGTTACCAATGTCCAACCTTCGCCCCACCCTGCATTTACGCAGGCGAATTTAACTGCCGCAGCACCACCTGGGGCTACAACAGCACCAACCATGATGGCGCTGCGCTTGAAGACTGGGCCTCTGCAACCGGCGTGCAGCTCATATACGACCCAAAAGAACCGGACAGCTTCCACTCCGGCAGGTGGAACACATCAACTAACCCAGACCTAGCCTTTGCAAACATCAACGGCGCACTACCCAGTCAAACTATTCTGGACCCTTTCCCAAGATCTCAACATAGACCTTCAATGATCACCCCCGAAAACCGCATAGAGCCGATCAAAGCAAAACCACAGCAGAGATGGAACTTCTGTAAGGACAGGTGGGATCAGTTCACCAACCTAGTGGAACAAGACGTAGATAACCTACCCTTACCATCCTCCTCCAACCTGGACCAAGCGTACACATCCTTCCGCAACCTCCTCACCACAGCAGCCAAGAGCTCCATCCCACGCGGCCACCGCCGCTACTACATCCCCTCGTGGGACGATGAATGTAACGACCTCTACAACGACTTCCTCGAGGACGAACGCGGCGATGAAGCAGCCTCTAAGGCAACCCTTCTAACTGCCTGTCTAGACAACAAACGCAGAGAGAGATGGGAGGAGACAGTTCAAGGAATCGACTTCACCCACTCCAGCAGACTGGCCTAGAAAACGCTTAATCGCCTCACCGGCAGAAGTCCCAAACCAAAACAGTGCCCCGTGACCGCTAACTCAATCGCGGAACAGCTCCTCGAGAACG
The DNA here is from genome assembly GCA_037951105.1 of Echinarachnius parma. NCBI lineage: Eukaryota > Metazoa > Echinodermata > Echinoidea > Clypeasteroida > Echinarachniidae > Echinarachnius > Echinarachnius parma. Next base: position 4,762 of record JBAMJV010008923.1, on the reverse strand, counting down.
GCCGCTTCAAAGACGCAGACAAGAACCACACTCGTCACATCAAACATGAAACCACCAAACTCTGGCAGGCCCCAGGAGTGGATGGACTCTTGTCATCACCCTTCATTCCCGATGAGATCGCCACTGCCATCAAACATTTGAAAAGTGGAAAGGATTAAGGACCAGACAACCTGCCTCCCGAGTTCCAACTGCACTGCGGACCAAAATGTCTGGAATGGCTCCGCCTACTTTTCTCATCCTGCCTCACCCACCAGTCCATCCCCAAGATATGGCGCAAAGCAACCATCATCGCCTTACCCAAGCCAAACAAGCCCTTGGACAACCCCAAGAACTACAGACCAATCTCTCTCCTCTGCATCCCCTTCAAGCTACTCGAAAGACTCCTCCTAGCCCAGCTGGAACCGATCGTCGACCCCCAACTTCCTGACGAGCAAGCAGGTTTCCGCCGCGGTCGCAGCACCGTCCAACAAGTAGTCCTGCTCAACAAAGACATCGAGAGCAGTTTTGAGAGAGGCCACAAGGCTGGTGCCATCCTGGTCGACCTAATTGCAGCCTACGACACCGTGTGGCACCAGGGACTCACCCTGAAGCTCCTCCAGAAGGTACCAGACCGCCACATAGTAGGGTTCATTACCAACATCCTATCTAACCGCAGCTTTGTCCTGAAGACCAGCGACGGACAGTCCAGTCGCCCCCCACGTTTCAGAAACGGGCTCACCCAAGGTCCAGTCATGGCACCAACGCTCTTCAATATTTACATCAGTGATATGCCCAAGACTGCCGCACGACAGTACGGCTACGCAGACGACCTTGCGCTCTTCCACTCGGACAACATCTGGTCAAAATTTGAAGACGTCCTAACATCTGACATGGCTAAGATCGCGAACTACCTGAAAAACAACTGCAACTGCCTTCCACCTGAACACCAAAGAAGCAAACCGCCAGCTCACAGTCAAATTCAACGGGAACCCACTGCCCTACACCCCCTCCCCCCAACATACCTTGGAGTAAAGCTAGACAGACAGCTGACCTTCAAACCACACCTATATTCACTCCGAGCCAAAGTTTCATCTAGGAACAACCTACTCCGCCGCCTTGCGGGCACCACCTGGGGTGCTAAAACTCCCACGCTTCGTACTGGCGCCCTCGCACTAGTCTACAGTGCTGCCGAGTATGCTGCCCCTGCATGGTGTCGCAGCTCACATACACCCAAATTGGACACCACCCTAAACGAGGATCATCACAGGATGCCTCAGACCCACACCAACTGACCTCTATACCAGTGCTCGCTGGTATCGCACCCCGCCCTCCGCAGAGAACACTATACTCAACAACTGGTTAACAAGGCCCTCCAAGACCGTACACACCCTCTACACCGTACCACCCAGAACACACAACCGGGCCGCCAACGACTACGTTCACGCAGACCGTTCAGTCGCCATGCTGACGCCTTGCGGGAAGGTACCCACAACACCCTCACCGCATGGAAGGACAGCTGGCAGCAGACCCCCAGACCCCCTCAATTCACAGTGACCCCAAACACAAAACTACCACCAGGCGCGGATCTACCCCGAAAGGATTGGGTCACCCTCAACAGGCTACTCACAGGGGTCGGCAGATTTAACGCCAACATGCACCGCTGGGGACTCAGACCTTCTCCGGCTTGCACGTGTGGAGCACCCGAGCAGACTGCCTCCCACATCATTGAAGAGTGCCCAATCCTTCGCCCACCTGGCCACCCAAACCCAGATTTAAACAACTTGGACCCCGACACTGTTAATTGGCTACAAAATTTGCGTAGAATCTGCGCTGCCTCATACGCAAGCAGTTCATACGCAAGCATGAAATTTGTCTATTTTGTTGCTGAAACATGCCTGGACCAAGAGTGCTGATGCTGGTTTTGTGCATGGTAAAGTACGTTTTAGAGTACGCTAGGGTACGTTTGAGTACGTTAAAAAGTACGTTAGACTGCGTTAGACTGCGTTAGACTACGTTAGACTCCGGTTTAGTAAGTTAGCATCACGGATGTATTAATGGATTAACGGATGTACCTCTCTTTTGAACATGTTCACAAATTAAATCGAAGATCACGACTCCCCCGAGTTAATACCAAGTACGCATCACGGAAAACTACGGTACGGTACGGATGTCGGTTCGTTCAACTACGTTCAACTACGTTAGCATCCACTACGTAAATTTGTGACCGGCCCTTGACACAAGAAGTTTTATTTGTAAACCGTGTATGTTCGTTCTCAAGGGCCGGTCACATTTACGGTAATTTACGTAGTGATCCGTAGGGTAACTTAACGTGGGGTAGACGTGTTGTAAGTACGTTAAACTAAGTTAAACTACGTTGAACTGCGTTATAGTACGGTGATGAGCCACAGAAGGGAACGGATAAGTACGTTCAAGTACGATAATTTACGATAGACTACGCTGTGCGGTTTGCTCACGGACTACGCATGAGTACGGTAGACTACGCTAAAGAACGCCACTACGGTATATTTAGCAGTTCTGTGAAATTTGTCTATTTTTTTTTGCTGAAATATGCCTGGACAAAGAGTGCTGATGCTGGTTTTGTTCACGATAAAGTACGTTAGAGTACGCTAGACTACGTTAGACTACGTTATGTAGACTTCGGTTTAGTACGTTAGCATCACGGATGTCTTTAACGTACCGCTCTTTTGAACATGTTCAAAAATTAAATCGAAGATCACGGCTCCCCCGAGTTAATACCAAGTTAGCATCACGGACAACTACGGTATGGTCTCCACGTTGGCCTCCACTACGTTCAACTACGTCCACTACCGTAAATGTGACCGGCCTTTCACTCGACCTGCATCAAGTTCGATTGATTAGTGGGTTTCGCGCATGCCTGCTACGTTTCATTGAGAGATACCAGCTAAACCATAGGTTATAGCTTAGTAATAAAAGGTCAACAATCTGCTTTATTATGTAACCTTATACATATACCGGTACCTATAGCCTCGGCATATGTCGAGTGCGATAGATTAATTTGGTCCCGGCACTGTTTAATTTATTATAACAACTTTACCATTGTATTTATTCAAAAGGTACGTGCCGTTGGTACATTTATGCTGGATCATGCATTTACAATCATCGTTTATAACTTTCATTATACAAATTGAAGTTAAATTATCATAATTGTTCTTATTTTCATTACTATTATTATTATTATTATCAATAATCATTAGTAGTAGTATAGTATAATATACTATTAGTAGTAGTAATACTACATAGTATCCGTATGTGTGTACGTAGTGACATTTTACATGTACCTCCAAATGAAATGATTTGCCATCTGAACTCAACAATGCTACCAAATACAAATGCGGAGTAATGATAGTAAGTAACAAAACAGAATAAAACACATTACCTTGAGACATGTTGGCAAGAATGGGGACGTTATTCCGAACGGTTGAAGTCGACGTAGTTCTCAGGAATAGACGTTACCTACAGGATCAATGCAGCAGTAATACACTGGGCCCAAAAAGAAACTTATAATTTTTCACATGGTCATATCTTGAAAATCTTTCAATCAAAATTAACCAAAATGACACACGGCATTACTTAAATACCCTACTCCAAATGACATGTCAATATCCAAACGGTTACCTTACTGATAGAACTGAAAAATGCACTGGCATGGAACCGTTTGCTGTATCACATGTCACAGCCTGGAAATGTGGGCAACAGAGTTTAAGGCAGGTGAGGAAGTCAAAACAAATTGAAATGAAGGTAATGTCAGTTACCCAAACACGAACATCAATAGTGGGTGTGTCCACCATGTGCTTGGAAGAATTCAGTGTATCTGCTATGCATGCTGTCCACCAGGTTTCTGATACAGGCTTGGGGGAGATTGTTCCTCTCTTCATGTAGAGCTGCTCTGAGTGTGTGCATTGACAGGCGGATTGTCCCTTACATGGGCCGCGGAACCGGGGGGGGGGGGGGGGGGGGGGCTGCAGCACCCCAACTTTTTTGGCTTAAAACAATGAAATACATAAGCATTACAAAAACAATTATTATGTGACCCGGTTGTGGTCAGCCCCCCTCCCCCCCCCCCCCCCCCCCTTCCCTTTCAAAACCTTTCCGCGGCCCCTGCCTTACTGTGACATGTGGTCCCCGAAGTTGATCCATGTCAGTGCTTTTTGCTGTTGTGTCAGTTGGGCAACTGATTGGTTTCTGACATGTGTTTCATTACGTGATTCTCATGTTAGATGAAAACCTCACTTTGAGGGCCTAAACTGTGGTCGTGATTATCGTGATTTTTTAGCACTCAAGCCTGCATCCAGTATATTTTTATCAGGGTTTGCACTTTCTTAGAACCAGGGCAGATCTATGTGATAGCACTGGGCCTCGGGGGGCAGTTAACACAGCGTGGGATTGTTGACAGTAGTGATACAACTGTCAGAAACTGATAAGAATGTGACCGAGTTGATTACCACGATGGTGGAAAACAAACTAACGACACAATCACGTCATGTAGAGTAGACTATTTAAGTAATCCGGTGTGCCATTTTGGTTAATTTGGATGGAAAGGATTTTAAGATATGATCATGTGAAAAATTATAAGTTTCTTTTTGGGCCCAGTGTAGATTTGAGTTCTATATTTCATAATATTGTTATGAAATGTCCTTTTCATATCGTCGTTTTTTATCGTGGAAATGTGCTCCGGACAATAAAAGTTGCGTTTGATTACTTAATCGCAAATGGTTGAACTGGAATAGTATATTATAGTCTA
>JBAMJV010008922.1:12500-30666 GCA_037951105.1 Echinarachnius parma | reverse complement strand
GACTCACATCCATAGGTAGCAATATAAAATGAGGTTGCACGAAGGAGACGAACCTTCAGATTGAAAGAGAGACCTCGGCTCTTCCAGATGTGAGACATGCTCTGGACTGTTGATATTGCCATTGCCAGCCGCCCAGCCTTCTTCTCATTTCTGTGATGCTCTTTCCTTTGCTGTTGATGAAAATGGAACAATACAAACGATTTTGATAAATGGAACATCAGGCAATAAATAATTGCAGTAGCACTTGGTATACATACAGTAATGCTCACAAAAATAATATTGCAGCAGTATTCAAATAAAAAAATAAAAAATTAGCATGCCCCGTGTGAGGATCGAACTCACGACCTTCAGATTATGAGACTGACGCGCTGCCTACTGCGCTAACAAGGCTGCGTATGTGCGTAAGGATCTAAACTCTACTTATCATCATCTATCGGGCATTGAGCGGTTTCGAACTTGATTGAAAGTCAAGAGCTATTCCGATGGTGCAACATCATCTTCACTGATCATCATCATCATCATCATCATCATCATCATCAAACTCATCGTCATCACCATTATCATCATCGCCATCATCATCATCATCATCGACATCAGCGTCATCAACATCGTCATCATCGTCATCAACATCATCATCATCATTATCATCATCATCATCATCATCATCATCATCAGCAGCAGCAGCATCAACCTCATCCTCGCCATCGTCATCATCGTCGCCATCATCATCACCATCATCAATATCATTATCATAATAATATTATAACAATCATCATCGTCAACGTCATAATCATCATCATCATCATTATCATCATCATCATCATCATCATCATCATCATCATCATCATCATCATCATCATCATCATCATCATCATCATCATCATCATCATCATCATCACCATCATCACCGTTTAAATTGTAGTCTCCTTTCCAAATTGTTTGCTGCCATACAGATGTACAGTATGCCATGTAAGCATGCTGATCGAAAATCTAATTTTAATGAATCCTTTTATTCAATTTGTGCATTCATTTTCGCCGGCGCCATATTAAACGGTCTATTATAATGTGTCTACGTGAGAAATTTTACCTTTTAGGAAATGTTTTGTATCACTTTTTCTAAATAGGAATGTGAATTACATCAATGATTCATGTCAGACGGAACTTTTTACTGTTCCTGCATACGGTCAGTTTCCACTCAACAGTCCATTTCAAACATTCAAAAGCAAGACACCAATGGCGAAACCAGATATCGATCATGATGGTAAACAGGCCAAGGATGTAATATTATTAAAGGGATCTAGTAACTTTGTTGACATGATTGTGCAAAAAGTGACGTATGGTTAATACAATGTATTTTGTTGTTATCTGATATGTCCACTGGGTATTGTGTGAAAATTTCACGTTAATTGGATGTTTTTTGCTGAGACATGAGCAAAAATGCAAAGTGATATTCACTAACTCATTGTACTTGCTTTGTTCACGTCATGAAATTATCCCGTAAAAAATTTCATATCTGAACACTTCAATCGTAAATATCGTTTGAACGACATGGAAATTTGAAAAAAAAAACGAAACCTGTCCCATTCTTCTTTTATTAATACGAATACAACAAGGTATGAGAGAGCCGCTAGAATTCCAATTTGATTTTGAGGATTTGGACGATGTTACTAAATCCCTTTAACACGGCATGCTGACGGCACCAGTTTCCGAAGTAGGATGAACAATCGAAGAATGTTTTTCATACTTGTTTATTAAATATAATGTATGTATTTATCGATTTTTCGAACAGGGGATACTATTCACAAAATGAGGCTAACAATACAATAATTGTAAACATAAATATGATGCTATAATGGTTATCCAAATAAGTGACATTTTTACAGCTCAAAGAGAGCCGCGGTGCTAAAAAGGAATGCTTGTAACTTGTAGCGATTCCGTGTATTTGTTTGTTATCATTATTATTATTGTAGTTGTTGTTGTTTTCTTTTGTCTCCCAACTGGGAGGGGGCGCATACCCACCCAACCTTATGCTGCAGGCTACACCATTGGACAGGACCAATAAACTAGGTTTGATTTACAAAGGCCATCTAGTGCTTGAAAACCCTCGAGTATTTACACGACTATAATTGAAGAGGAGAGCACTCGATATCGTTTGAAGTATTTGAAATCTTCTTTCCGGAGTGCAGCGTTAGCCCATCTCGATTATGTTTTATGTTTTACTCTCGCTATAACATTTCTATTTTCGCCCCATCCTCCATTATGTTGTTATTCTCTAGGCGACGTCATAGGAGTATTTACACACGGTAAGCATGTTAAGGACCGTTGCATGCGTAATTAACTACTTTGCAGGTTTTTACAATTGTTCCGATCAGTTTCGTATAATTTAGTTACAGGGCGGGGTGGGGTGCACTGCCCCTTTATTTAAATACGTATCAAAAGAATAATGATAATGATGATGATAATAACAAAAATAATGATAATGCTGATAATAATAATAATAATAATAATAATAATAATAATAATAATAATAATGATAATGATGATAACGATAATAATGATAGATATAATTACAATACTACTATACTACTAATTAAAGTAAATTAAAGTTTTGTTTATCCAGGTTAGTTTTACCAACATTATCGTGGTTCATGGTAATCCGCGCCTAATTTGCTCCATGGGGAGCTGAGAATGTGCACAGGCAAATATAAAAGTGCAAGTTTGAACTGTGCCTACTGTACAACATGTCCCAACATTAATTACAACGGGACTTTCTGCAACGATAACTTTAAAGATAGTAGGCCTACATCAATCAGAATGATATTTCAGGGTATGAAACTATAACTTATTACCTACATCTTGCAGAAAACCATATTCGATTTGCTTCAGTGGTCATGGAGAATGAGGATCTTTTGTCAATCATGTCAGATGTCCCTTCCCTCCAGGTTTTGTATAGTAAGGAGACGTGTTGTCCATTGTGTTCACGCGTTATGAACGAAAATGGACACATGACATGATTGACAAAAGATCCTCATTCTCCATGACCACTGAAGCAAATCGAATAGGGGTTTCTGCAAGATGTAGGTCATAAGTTATAGTTTCATACCCTGAAATATCATTCTGATTGATCTACTATTTTAAAGTTATCGTTGCAGAAAATCCCGTTGTAATTAATTTTGGGACATGTTGTATAGGGATATGACGTAGCGGTTAGAAGCTCGTTATGTCATAAATAACCGACTGACATGGGGTTTTCATTTCTAAATGTGACTTCGTACTATCACCCAAATGGAGTGGTAAGTAAATCAACAAATAGAAACTGATTTTCGGTCTGGAAGCTGCTCTGCATTAGGCGCGGCTGTCTTCAATTTTCCGCGAAATCCGTATTGGATTCGACTTTAGTTTATCGGGTAACCTAATACATGTAATAAGAAAGACGTTACGTAGAATATTATTCATGACCACAAAAATGACGGAAAAATGACAAAAATACTATTGATTATTACGTGGGAAGCGACATACCGTGACACCATGCTGTATATTTAACTTAAAGGGATAGTTGAGTTCTGGTAAGGAGAGTACAGTTTTGGTGAAACTGAATTTTAGTAACCAAAACCTGCATCATTACATTACAAACTAATAGTTATAACTAGAAAGGAACACAAAATTACAAATGACGTAGTCAAGATCATGTTATCATTCAAAAAAAGCCGTTAAAACGTAAGAGGGCGCTCTCTAAACACTCATCGGTTTCAACCATTTTTAATAAAATATTGTGCATGTGATGCTTTGTTGAAATAGTGATTAGATAGAGAAATAACCAACAACTATTTAAATACCTATTTTGTAAATTTTTGAAAAGAGGAAGCATTAAAAAAAAAATGTTAACGGCTGGTTCAAAATTCTCTAATAAACCCGGGGCCCCAGGTTTATTACAAATTGTTATATTTATGGATATTTCAGCCGTCTCTGAACCGATTTTGATCAAACAAAGATGATTTTATTATTTAAATATTATGCTCTTTCAAATTTTACACTCAGTTTTTCATTACCTCACAAACCAATTAAGTAGTCTAGCGCCCTCTCTACCAAAACTCAACTATCCCTTTAAAGGGATCTAATTACTCTGTTGACATGTGCAAAAACTGACGAATTTGTTTAATGTGTATTTCCGTGATCTGATATGTGATGTGTGCAAAATTACATCATATGGTAAATGAATGTCATTTGACCGAGTAGTGAGCGAAATGCACAATGCACATTATTACAATTTGCTTTTTCATTGCAGTAACTTTGTACACAGTTGAATGTCTCCCAGGGAGACTTTCAAATCTTCAACACTTCAATCACAAATATAATAATCATAACAAAAAAGCAATTCGAAAATCCGAAACATGTTTCGTGTTTTGATCGATAATACCAAATACAACGAGGTACGTGAGATTTAAGTAAGTTGTGTGAATATTTACAGTGTATCACTGGCAATCCATTGAGTACAAAGCAAGCGATTTCATATTTCAATTAACGGCGTGGCAGTCCCACCTTATTTTCGCCCGTCATTTATGCTTAATTTCAGCAGTTAATTTTGGGCCGTATATAGCCGGTTAAAACGATCATCGGTTTTGCTATTACGTCAACTCAGGTTAATATTGTAGATGTGCATACTTTAAAGAAAAAATATTATATATAGAATGGTGTACAAAAATGCCTGGGTACATCACCCAATATGTATAATCCATGAACATGATGCATTAACAGTCTGATAATACGTAATATGATGTAGTATATAGTCCAGTTTTCGTCAAATTAATATAGTTCCTCTAGTAACTCTACATCTTGTACATTATCATTACAAACTAATAGTTATAATTCAACGATGCTTACTTAGAAAAGCATGGTAAATGACTAGGTCAGAGGTCTGTTTTCATTCTAAAAAGCAGCCGTTTACACAAGAGGGCGCCCTATATACACACCTGACCACAGAAAAACAGTTATATAGAATAATGATTCGAAAGAGATCAAACAAAACAAATTATATCCACTGTGGTATATTTTCGACAATGTGTAGGCTTTATAAAATATCTTCTTAAATGATCGAATAAAATTAATGTTCATCATACGTGCACAATAAACATTACCGGCCTTGCTAACAAAAACACAAAATGAGCCATCCCCTTTAATAGTGCACACATGTCAATTATCTAATCGTAATGAAAACATATTTAACGCGACAGAATCTAGCGAGCCTAATTTGGCTATAGAGCAATCTAAAACGAACTCTCAAATGCACACTCTTTCTCGGAAAAATAACGAAACAGTCATAATGTTGATGATATCATTATGGAAAAAGTGCAAAACGTGATATATCAATATACGGTAAACATATTAATATCAAGGACAGAGCTAATGGAGGTAGCAGCGACAAATATCACCAACACTACTGAATAACAACAAACTCCGTAACTAATGGCAACATGCAATTTGTAGTCTTGAAAACAGTTTACTGGAGAGATAACTCCGTATAATGGCATATGTGGTTATAAATTAATCTAAATATATAGATAATGTTTATTAAACAAACAAATCATTACATAGATAAATAAGTAAATAGATAGACACAGACATACATAAATACATGAGTAAATAAATGAACTAATATTACCGATAACAATAACTAATAAATGCATACATAATATAATAATAAATAAATCATAAATATATAAATAAATAAATACATGAATAGATAACGAAATTAATACAAAAATACATTCATAAATAGATAAATAAATAAATACATATTACATAAATAAATACACAAAAAATGATGAATCAATAAGCGGGAACGATCCACAAGCGATGCGCACTTCTTTATTCATTTTCTATTTCAATTGCTCCCTCTAGTGCCCTTAGCCGCACCTCCAATTTCATTCAAGTCCTGTTGATGTGACACACTGTGACAGCAACGATGAGAAATCAAAACAGATGTCAGTAATGTTTTTTAGTGATATCATTTCATTTATTGCCATACGTATAGGGGGGTAGAGGGAACTTTTCGAAACGCAACACCAGCGTCGTATTATATGAAGAGCTTAATTCCAAAAGGCGCTAAATCCACTTTCCATAACGATTATAGTACATTAATACGCTACGTAGCTATCTAGAAATCAAAATTCTTAGGACAAATAACACAATCAAAATCAAAATATGGATCGTTCCATTTTAATATTCCCATATGCATGTGTACAGAGTTGCACAAAGAAACCCGATTTTGTCCAAACTTGGAACAGTGGAGTTAGCGCTTTTGGGAATTAAGATCTTCATATTATTGTTCTGCGCAACACCGCGTTTCGCCGTTCGTAGGCTTGAGTGTGCGCACGACCATAACACCGAACCGAACCGGTGTATATTTCACTCCGTGCGCAAGTCGTTTGCAGGGTGGCACGGTGCGTCTGATTTATGAACTCTAGCTACCTTCAATGTCGTCCAATATGTCCTATCTGTTTTTGGAGATTCGGAAAACATATACTCTTTTCCGAAATTTTACAACTAAAATGCTAAGAAATTGTTGAAATAACATAATCGGTACGTACACAAACAAAACATCGAACGATTAAAACAATTATCCCAATATCATTAACAAAGCGAAGGAGAACGACGAGATGGAATGCAAACTGAACACATCTTCAATAACTTACAAGTATATAATAGTGTTTATTAGTTAAAATGTTAAAGGACAATGAAACCCCAGCAAAATGTTGCTTTCATAGGCTCTAAGAGATAAGAAAGAATAATCTCTGAAAGTTAGAGCATAATCGGGCAAGAAACAAGAAAGCTATGGATCTTTGAAATGTCCATTTATTCATATGGGGAACTCAAATTGGCAACACACTCTGATAAGTTTGTGGACTACTCCCCATATGTTTCGTACACAAATGTTCCCATTTTCACAGTTGTCTTCATAGTCACACTTTTCCCATTCCCCAAACTCGTATATGTTGTGTATAAATGTATTCTACAAAACATATGTTGAACTCAAACGTAGGGTAAACATATATTTGGAGAAAATTGAAACAAAAATGAAATTTTGTGTACAAAACGTATGAGGAGTAGTCCACACAGAGTGCGTTGCCAATTTGAGTCACTCATAGAAATAAGTGGGTTTTTTCTTATTTCTTGACCGACTGTGCACAAATTTTCAGAGACTATTCATCCTATTTAGTGTATTATAGTAAATACAACAATTTGTCTGGATTCCATTGTCCTTTAAATGGCAATGGGTTAAAGAGGCAAAGGAGGGAACAACCGCAGTTAAAGGCGGGTTGGATTTGTAAATCAGATGCGCGGTGCCATCCTGAGAACGCCCTGCGCACGATGCGTAGTACGCAGAGTGGCTCAGTGTTACGGAGTGCGTGCGGACTAGCTTTATTCTAAATGGCGACCCGCGGTGTAGCGTCCACACGCTTGATGATCTTTAATATTGTCAATTAAAAAAGGTCGATGCGGCCACAGAAGGGGAGACGAAGAATATTTGAAGGTTTGAGTTTTAGTATGCGCGGGGTACGATTACGGGATAAAAGTGGCGGGCGAGGTGAAAATAGAATACTTTTATACAGGGTGGCCCCCCCCCCCCCCAAAAAAAAAAACGAAACGGGGCACTTCCCAAAATATAATAACAGCATGATTATGTCCATCAAATAGGGTGTCTTTTCCAATGAAAAATGATACCAAGAACAGTCATGTTGGTAGTGTAGTTTTTGTTTTAGGGCGCTGACGCTGTGAGTGACACCATGGCAGGTTCCCATTTTTGTCAAATTTTGCCAAGTCAGGGCCTGATAAATTGCACGTCCTGCCCATCATAGCATAGAAACAACGAGCAATACGCGCGCCATTGTTAGTGTGCATTCACCTGTGTGCCGACAAATAATTGCAATGGCACTTTGTATACCCAATAAGCTTCTTATACCTCCTTGGTATACCTAATGCTCGCAAAAGTAATATTGCAGCAGTATTCAAATCTAAAAAAAAAAAAAAAAAATGAGCATGCCCCGTGTGAGGATCGAACTCACGACCTTCAGATTATGAGACTGACGCGCTGCCTACTGCGCTAACAAGGCTGCGTATGTATGCAATGGATCTTATCTCACCTATGGGGCATTGAGCGGTTTCGAACTTGATGGAAAGTCAAGAGCTATTCCGATGGTGCCACATCATCTTCACTGAACATCATCATCATCATCATCAAACTCATCGTCATCAACATTATCATCATCGCCATCATCATCATCATCATCATCATCATCATCATCATCATCATTATCAGCAACCTCATCGTTATCATCGTCATCATCATCATCATCATCATCGACATCATTGTCATCTACATCGTCAACATCGTCATCATCATCATAATCATCATCATCATTATCAGCAACCTCATCGTTATCATCGTCGTCATCATCATCATCATCATCATCATCATCATCATCATCGACATCAGCGTCATCAACATCGCCATCATCATCATAATCATCATCATCATTATCAGCAACCTCATCGTTATCATCATCATCATTATTATCTTTATGATCGTTAAGATCGTTAAGTATAGTTAAGATCCTTTGCGTACAATCATACGCAGCCTTGTTAGCGCAGTAGGCAGCGCGTCAGTCTCATAATCTGAAGGTCGTGAGTTCGATCCTCACACGGGGCATGCTCCATGTTTTTTAAATGAAATTTGAATACTGCTGCAATATTACTTTTTGTTCGATGCTATGACGGGCAGGACGTGCAATTTATCAGGCCCTGACTTGGTAAACATTTACATAAATGGGAACCTGACATGGTCTCACTTAAGACGTCCTAAAACAAAAACTACTCGTCCAAAATTACTGTTCTTGGTATGTTTTTTCATCGGAAAAGACACCCTATCCGATGGACATAGGCCTAATCATGTTGTTACTGTATTTTGGGAAGTGCCCCGTTCCGTTTTTGTGTAGGCCACCCTGTATAAAAGTATTCTATTTTCACCTCGCCCGCCACTTTTATCCCGCAATCGTCCCCCGCGCATACTTATCCCTGATCTGATAAAACTCAAACCTTCGATTCTTCTTCGTCCCCCCTTGTGTGGCCGCATTGACCTTTTTAAATTGAGATCATCAAGCGTGGACGCTACACCGCGGGTCGCCATTTAGAATAAGGCTAGTTCGCGCGCTCTGCGTAACACTGAGCCAGTGTGTACTACACATTATGCGCATGCAGGACGTTCGCAAGATGCAGGCACCGCGCGTCTGATTTTCGAATCCGATCTACCTTTAACTGCCGCAAAGGTTGTTCCCTCCTTTGCTTCTAAAACCCATCGCCGGAAACACGTCGGCATAATGATTCGTAAATTAGACGCGCGGTGCCATCTTACATTGCGAACACCTTGCGCACGGTGCAACATACACACTAGCTCAGTAGTATGTACATTATGTAGTGCGCATACAAAAACTGGCCTAGTTAAGACCACCCTCTACATTACCACGCATGGCAATCTTTAACTCTTAAGAGGTTACACAACTTTTGAGCCAACGAGTGCGCACAGGAACTGGCCAGGACATCCCGAACATATAAAACTCTTCAGGGATTACATAACATCATGAGCCAACAAGTACAGTATAAGCATCCTCAACAGTTCACCGTGGGACTGCCCTGGAAATCACAAAGAGAATGTGGTTTAATCCGGTTCTTGTCATGTATATATGAACCCAATTTGCCGCACGGTGGTTAGTATGAAGTCTGCTTATTTACCTATTTTGCGTATATTTATCAGCATGAAAACATAATGAAGAATAGGGAGTGATGATTGTATAATATGAATAATGACCTATAGCTGAACAGCGGTCGGTAGCGCGGAATAATAATAGGTCCGTTCTCACTGGCTTAATTAGCGCGATTTGCATCGCGATCAGAATTTCGAAATTATTTTTCTGTTGACCGTTCACACACGCAGCGCGCGCCAAATAATTACGATAAATCCAAATAATCGCGATGATTTCTGAAAAATCGCAGAACTTATCGTGATTTGCATCGCGATCCTCATCGCGATTATTTTCAAAATTGTATGCGCCAGTGAGAACGGGCCTAATGACTAGTGGCCAAGCGCATCTCCGCGACGCCGTGCATGCGCTCTGAGACTTTTCGAGCGTATCATAAATAAACGTCGCGTATATTGCGTACAAACATATATGCGTGATCGACTCATTGAACATTTTCCCCGTATTCGTAATTTCAGAGCTCAATATGGATTTAGAATTCCACAAACTTACGCGTACGTTTGCCCAAAAGAAAGTGCACATTTGCTCGCATTTTACACTCATTTTCTGCACATGTAGAAGCTCGCTTGATGGCGACCAATACATCTTTATTATTCATGCTGATTTGGTTCGATTGAATCCAACTCACATTATACTCATCACTTATCTTTATTCGGCGGAATTCCCGCTTGACATCGTCTCCATAAAAAACCCAAATGTTCCCTAATTATAGAAATATTTACGATTGCATGAAAAGCGATCTTGAACGTTTTACGATTGTAGTCATAACCAATATGTAGGTAGTAAGTGATAAAATCGGACATTAATTCGCACCGGTTTTTCACTATGGGTTAACAATGTTCATTTTCTATCAAGCTCTTGCGCATCATTCAGTAGAATATTACGATGATATTGGTATCGTATGAGTGAAGGCTCAAATACACCTTTTTAGAAAACTATCTTATGAAGTGCCAATCTCCACGTTCTCCATCATGCTTCACGCAGTGGCGAACCCAGGATTTGTTCAAGGGGGGGGGGGGGGGGTTATTTTGTAAAATTTCGAAGCCAAGTAATAATAATAAATAATAATGGTGCTTATATAGCGCATTATACATGGTCTCAAGTATCTTCAAAATTGTCGAGGCCGAGACCAAGACCATTGGTTGAGAATCCTCTCAGCCGGAGGGGGGGGGGGGGGGGGGGGGGGGGGGGCGTCCGTAGAAAATGTCCAAAGCCGAGACCAAGTACCTTCAAAATTTTCGAGACCGAGACCAGGGTCGGTCAACAAATTTCGAGGCCGAGACCAAGACCATTGGTTGAGAATCCTCCAGTGGGGGGGGGGGGGGGGGGGGGGGGGGGGGGGGGGGGGAGGCCTGGGGTGTCCGTAGAAAATCTTCGAAGCCGAGACCGAGAACTGTAAACATTTTCGAGGCCGAGACCGGGATTCTTCGAAATTTTCGAGGCCGAGACCAGGTTCCTTCCAAATTTTCGAGGCCAAGACCATCATTAATGATGGTCCAATTGCAATTGCATTTTGAGTATTTGGACAATGTTACTAAGTCCCTTTAATACCATCACATTATCATAACCACTACTACATATGAGGGGTCATTTATTAGCAAGGGAGGAGTTAATTAAATCACTAACGCTCGACATCTCGCGAAGAAAAAAAAGCCAACGGCCGTATGGTCAAACTGAGAGTTTCGACCTTTGTTATGACTTCATCCATCACAGCCGTCCTAACACCTAACGCACGTGTAACCTGATATGTGAAATCATCGAGAGGACATGTTGGTATTAAAACCGAGCCGCCAACTTCATTTTGGCGGGAATTGACTTGCGAGAATCGTATTAGACAGTTACGACCGGTAAATGTTCCATCTCATCTCGCTACGTGATCGTGGACATGTAGCTTGAGAGGTACCTATAGGAGTAAACTGTATTAGTATTTTGTGATCATTGCTTCTTCTGCCGAATTGTTCGATAACTGTCATTGAAATCGTTATGAATCGGCTGTTGTGATTTAAGGATTGGGGGCCTCATAAATTCATATACCCGTGCAGGCGTGGAATCACTTGTGTTATACCACGTCGAGTTTGTTCTTCATCTACTGATTAACCCATCGACAGTCATGATTAAGGTAAGTGACAAATGATTATTAGGTCACATACAGTATACATTGTATACATGCAGTAGTTTACAAGTTATTCGTGTAATATGTTTTGTTTGAAAAACTGTAAAACTAATTGGAAATATGCTCCTTCTTTTTAAAATGAAATCTTCGGAAGTGATGATGATGATAACATCTATGCGTGACTGCCATGGACCTTTGGATCAAAGTATGACTACGCACGACGATGATGATGATTACGATGCTATTTATGATGATGGTGAGGATAATGAGGATGATGATGATGATAATGATGGTGATGATGATGATTATGATAAGGGAAATTGTGGAGAAGATGGTGATATTATTGACTGTTACTATAAATGGTATGGTGGTGGGAAAGTTGTGTCGTCGATGATGATGATGACAATGATGCCGATGATGACGATGATGACGATGATGATGATGATAATGATGGTGATGATGATAATGATTTTGATGATTATGATGGTGATAGTGATGATGGTGATTATGATGATGATAGTGATTATGATAATGATGGTGATGATGTTGATGATGTTGTTCATAGTTACTATGATATGAAACATATAATTATAATGTTATAGTGGTGATGATATTGGTAATGGTGTTGGTGGTGGTGGAGGAGATGATGATGATGATGATTACGATGTTAAAAACACATTTTGAAGGGACATGTAAAACCAAAACTGTATAACGAACGTGGACATCGATCTGCACCAGTATTCAATTTGATATAACTTTACTCAGGAGTAAGGTAGGCTAAGAAATCCCCTTTTCTCGAATTCAAATCGCATTTCAAACTTTCACATAAGTTATACGAAATCTAAGTAAAACACTTGACGATAATATGATGAAACAATGGTAAAATATTAAAGTAACTGATTATATCTACATTTTGTTCACAAGAATTTTGCTCAAACTAGAAATTAAGAAATTGTTCAATAGTTTTATTTAAGAATTGCCTCGAGAACCGGCCCCAGATTTCAAGATTATACTAATTAGTTGTTATATAAACTAATTACAATGTCCATCGGCCATCAATCCTTACAAGAGTTAATTGTTCATTAAAGTCGGGATACACGTATTATCTTCTAATTAGGGTTACGTATGTGGGGACGAGAGACAGTGAGATAAAGATACAGAGGAACGGAAAGAGAGAGAGATGTAGAGAGAAGAGGCGTGGGGGTCTTCGGGGGAGGGAGATGGAGGGAGGGATATAGTAAGGATAGCCGCCGCCTTCGTTCGCACATGGCCATATTCAAATAATTATGACATACTTTTTTTAGATCGTGCCAACTGAGAAGATCCAAAGACCTCGACGATAATCATTGATGCAAGGTGATATCAGTTTCGATAAATCTCCCAATAATTAAAACGGATGTACGATAATTTCATATGGAATAAGATGTGTGCAATAACCTTGAAGTATTAAGACGACACGTGTAAAACACACGTGTTAGGTCGCAAGAAAATTACGTCGTGAGGGCTACCTTATGGGGGGGGGGGGGGGGTGTTCCTCTTATATTTTTGTTTTTCCCCCATTCGGTTATGCATATAGTTAGTGTTCTAATTTAATTCATTTATTTATGTTGTATATTATTTCATTCGATTTTGAAATGTATTGATTAATTTATGTACTTGTCATGTATATAATTATATTCAGAGTTAACGAATTTTAATAACTCACATCTATTTTTTACTAATTCATACATGTATATGTATTTAGTACATACACAAATAAATACATATTATGTATTTATTTGTGTATTCTTACTATTATTGTCTTATTCTATTTGTATCTATGCAAATATGTTTGTATTATCATTTATTGATTTATTTAGTTTTTATTTATTAATTATTATTATTATTATTTATTTATTTTTCTTTCTTTTCTTGGGGGGGGGGGGGGGGGGGGGCTCTAGACCCCATCCATCCCCGATCCCCATATAGGTTTGCCTATGTACGCCCTTTATGATGAGACAATGAGTTACACAACGACCCGTCACATTAACCACATTAATCATACATCTCATTATCCCGTCACATTAATGCATCCAACCTTTTATAATATCATCGACTTCATACGTGCCAATGAAGGGATTAATAAAGACCTTGGTAGCGAAAATTATATATCCGCATTGGCATAAGGTGCCCTTTTTGCGTTGGGGGTGGGGGGGGGGGGGGTGATGATGTTTCCCTCCGCACACAGAGCCGACTCGACCCGATCCGACTGGTTTTCAGTCGGTTCAGCTCAGTATATACGTTGCCTCAGGACTCCTGTCCTGCCGGTCAAGAGCCAGTCGGAGGTCATTCGAGGCCGATTCGATTGAATCGGCTACGACTGAGCGAAACCGACTCTAGCCTGTCTGAAAACCAGTCGGATCGGGTCGAGTCGGCTCTGTCTGCGCCGGGCTTTACTGAACACCAGTCAAATCGGATCGAGTCGGCTCTGTGTGCGGTGGGCTTAATAGTCATCCTTCCCATCCTTACGTGACATATAATTTTAAAAAAAGTCTTCACTAATTACTTCCTCCAAACACTCCAAAGTGATATTAATTTGCCTCGGAATTGGCAGGTTTCCCGAATTTGAGATGCGCTCCACCCGAAAGTGACATACATTATTTTGCCACAATCGGGGTGGCCTTAATTGTACCCTGATATGGCACGTTTTCCCGGATCAGAGGCTCCAAAAAGATATATTTTGCCCGAATTTAGATACATTTTGTTTCGTGTGCTCCGACCCCTATACCGTCCGGCCCCCTGCCTAATACGCCTATATAGATGCATTTCCCGCACAGCACTCTATCATGAGAGAGGCCAGAATCGTTATTGGAGCATAATGAAAAGCTTAATTCTAAAAGGCACTAAATCCACTTTTTCAACTTTGGAGAAAAGCAGGTTTCTTTGTCCAAAAGCTTTGTACACATGCCTAGCTATGGGAATACGAACATTGAACGTTTATTCTGTCATTCAAATTGTTCTTTGTTCTTTCAAATTTGACACTCAGTTTTTCATTACCCCACAAAGATTTTTTTTCTTCTTGAAGCGCCCTCTATACCAAATCTGAACTACCCCTTTAATATGATCCTTGCCCTATGAGGATGTATCCTACTTACGTAAGCAAGCTAATAACACACTTACGTCTTAATAATTCAATGTCATCCCCACTCCCAGGCGTTTACGTCGTAGACGGTGTTGCATAATCGCAATAACAGCTATACCATGCATACATACTGATACTATCAAGCGCGGTAAGACTTCATGTATCAGTCACACTGTATTATCCCAGTCTATTTACGTTTTTTTCTCGAATGGGGCAGGGTTGAGGGCTTTTGTCTTTAATATCATTAGTTCCGATCTCTTCCGACAAGCGATATTGAAAAAAAAAAACCAAGACAAGTCTTCTCCATTTAGATTCGCGAAAATATATAATAAGATTACCCTTTTCTCCCAAATACATACATTTTACATATTTGAGGTGCCTTATTCCTAAATAAGACATGTTTTGCTCTACTTTAAGATGCCCTTTACCCGATTATTGGGAATGGCATTGGCGCACTCGCAAATGTTTGGCCCGTACGGAACCAGGAAATAATAGTGGTTCCGTAAGTGGTGGTAATTAATTGCTTTGTTTATGAATTACACAACCCTTTGCAAAATGTTGGGTATCTATTTGATATCACAAAATGGTAACAAAACATATCATTATGTGTTCTTTGCCTGGTGGTCCCCTTTAACATGTTAAATCCTTTCTCACAATAATTGGCGCTTCGAGTGGTGCGGCGATGGTATCGATGAAGGTGGGTGACGTCACGCTTCCCGTAGCAGCGAGACCAGGGCCTCGTTGCAGAACCGGAGTTGCAATCGATTGTAAAGTTGCAATTAAATCCCAATCAGAAAATATTCACATTTGAACCAATCGGATAATTATGCGCATTTAAGCCCTCCGCACAGAGAGCCGACTCGACCCGATCCGACTGGTTCTCAGTCGGTTCAGCTCGGTATATCTTGCCTCAGGACTCCTGTTTTGCCGGTCAAGAGCCAGTTGGAGATCATTCGAGGCCGATTCAACATGTTGAATCGGCTCCGACTGAGTGAAACCGACTGTAGCCTGACTTAAAACCAGTCGGATCGGATCGAGTCGGCTCTGTGTGCGGAGGGCTTAAGTCACATAATCTGATTTGCAAATAATTGCAACTTTACAATCGATTGCATGAGTCGGACATGACTGGCTTTCGACTAGGCAACGTGAGGCAACGTAAACTCACGCGATACGATTAAAGCCCGGCACAGACAGAGCCGATTCGACCCGATCCGACTGGTCTTCAGCCAGGCTAGAGTCGGGCCCGAGCAGTCGGAGCCGATTCAAAATGTTGAATCGGCCCATGGACATATGAGATAACAACAATATACATTACATCAACCATTCATCACTTTTTGCACATGTCAACAAAGTTACTAGATCCCTTTAACACAGGATCTGCCTTATCTAGGTCTAATTCCCTATATGACTGCGATTCAGATCGCAGGAAAATGCTATGACGATAATGTTGGTAGCAAGGCCATTAAAATCGGCAGTATAATTACAGGCGTACGCTCAAAACGGTAATCCGATCCGGTGTGGATGTGGCATGAGCTACAGTTGATCAGAACCGGTTTTAGTCGAATACTATACCCTTTATTCAACACTCGTAGTTTGGATAGTCGTCGTATGTTTATACCAATACAATGATTAGCTACCGATCCGCATCAAACCGGTTAACCACATTAAATCATGTCAATACACAAGTTTGTTTTTCTTCATGTTTCATACACGCCATTGTCCGATTCGAGAGCCGGATTTTAGTCAGACTTTTAGAGCAAGTATAGTTAAACGTACCTTGCCATCGGCTCGGAAATAAAAGGTTAATGCACTTTTCGATCCTTCCGAATCATTTCTCCATTTTCAAGACACCTGTTAAATAAACAGCATGACAAGGTTTAACTTCTGTCAAATTGATACGATTTGTCAGTTACACGTGTAAACTCGCAATATACTTGCAGTTGATATCAACGCTGTTAAATGTGCTAGCGTACACATGTTTTTGTGTTTTACTATCGTATATGGAGGGTATGTATCTCTCTAAGTTTTCGCGCTACCAATATTACGATAACGCGACAAGGTTACATTTCTGTTTAAATAATACAAGTTTAGTGTTCGATGCACATAGCATAACATATACTTGTATACGAAGAGGAAGGCAAAATAAACGACGGAGAGATGAACTAACATCATACATCATTACATGGGAACGGCCGCGTGGCCCAGGATAGCTAGAGACAGAAGAGAATGGAAATGTCATGAGGAGGGCTTTGTCCAACGTCTGGATGAACTATGGCCTGATGGATAGATATGTCAATTTGTGTGTGGCTGTATGTATGTTTGTGTGCTCCATCTCGTGTGAATGTACGTAAATGTGGAGATATAATTATATCCCACTCTTCCGCCGAATCATGTTCTTTTTGCGCATTTCAATCATGATTATTATTATTGCTACATGTACAAGGTTAATGTCTGTTAACGCAATTATGGATGTTATTTTCAGAGGAAAATAATACTTGTGTGTGTAAACCTTTCTATGAAATGAGAATGTTTTGTTTCATGTGTGAGTTTGTGTGTTAATAAGTGATTATTTTCTATTCAAATTATTTGTTCGGCTGTGTGCGTATGTATGTGATTGTCGGCCTGTTATTAACGACAGCATATTCCGTTTGCCAACTATAGTTATATATAGTAAATGTTATAGTATTGTGGTTGTACAATCTCGTAAGCAATGAGTTAATGTAAACCAGAGAAAGTTAATATCTACGACAAGGATACTGTTTTTGGAAATACATCTGTACTGTTTTTGGAAATACATCTGTTTATTGAAAACCTGCATACAAAATTGATCTATACTTAAATTACGCGGGGTTTAAAGAGACTTTAACATTGTCCAAATCCCCAAAATCCAATTGAAATTCTAGCGGTTCCCTCATACCTTGTTGGATTCTTATCAACAACAAAAGCATGGCACAGGTTTCGGTTTTTCAAATTTCCCTTTCGTTAAAAAGATATTTACGATTGAAGTGTTCAGATGTCAAACTATCCAACGGATCGTCAGAACCGTGTACAAAGTGAGTGCAATGAGTTGGTGAATGTCACTTTGCATTTTTTCTCACTACTCGGCCATATAAAGTCCAT
>JBAMJV010008922.1:0-7500 GCA_037951105.1 Echinarachnius parma | reverse complement strand
TTGAAAACAAAAAACAAAAACAAAATGTAAGACTGCCCCGTGTGAGGATCGAACTCACGACCTTCAGATTATGAGACTGACGCGCTGCCTACTGCGCTAACAAGGCTGCTTGTGTTCAATAGCATTTTACTGTTAATTATTGTAACAGGTTTCGCGAAGATAATAGGAGATGCGAATGATGATTTGGATTTGTATCCGAATCGGAAAATATTCCAGTGGAAATGCGGCAAATGCTCTAACATCCCTGGCACATGTATAGTTAACACCCGATATAAAGTAGAATCGAATACTAGTACAACTATGGAGGCGAAAGAGTGGTTATAAGGAGATACAACTACGGAGAAAGGGGAAAGAAGCGTATGGCCGGAGGTTGAGTTTGTTGAGAAGGAGGAGGTCTGGAGGAGAAGGAGAAGGAGGAAGAGGAAGAGGAGGAGGAGGAGGAGGAGGAGGAGGAGGAGGTGGAGGAGAGAAGGAAGAGTAAGAGGTGTCAAGGAGGGGGACAAGGAGGAGGTGGTCGAGGAGGGGGAAGAGGAGGAGGAGGGATGGGGGTGGAAGAGGTGGAAGAGGGGGTGTAAGTGGAAGAGGAGGAGAAAGAGAAGGAGGACGAGTAGGAAGTTGACTAGGAAGGGAAGAGGAGGAGGATTAGTAACATGAGTAGAAGGAGGTGAAGTGGGGTGGTGTGGGTTGGGGGGGGGGGGGGGGGGTGAACGAGGAGGGGGAAGAGGAGGAGAGATGGAAGATGATGAGGCGGGAGAATGGGAGTAAAATGAGGAGGAGGCGGAAGATAAATATGAGGAGAAGGGGGTGAAGTGGAGGAGGAGGAGGAGGAGGAGGAGAAGAAGGAAAAGGAAAAGGAGGAGGCGAAGAAGGAGGAGTTGAAGGAGGGGGTGGAGGAGTAATAGGAGGAGAAGGGGTGAATTGGTGGAGGAGGGGGAGAAGGAAGAGGAGGAAAAGGAGAAAGAGGAGAAGAGTAGGCGATGGACGAGGAGGATGGGTTGAAGAGGAGTAGGACAATGGAGAAGGGCGAGTAATGGGAGTAGAAGGTGAGGAGGAGGACGAGTAGGATGTGGACGAAGAGAAGGAGGAGGAGGAGGATTCTTGTGCGGAAGATTAATAGAAGGAGGATGAGGAGGTGGGGTGGGGGAGAATGGGATCAGGTACATGATAGTACTTGACCCCAACCCCGAAAGCTTTATACCCTCACGC
Source organism: Echinarachnius parma (assembly GCA_037951105.1). Classification (NCBI taxonomy): domain Eukaryota; kingdom Metazoa; phylum Echinodermata; class Echinoidea; order Clypeasteroida; family Echinarachniidae; genus Echinarachnius; species Echinarachnius parma. The sequence goes on along the minus strand of JBAMJV010008922.1, from coordinate 6,294 downwards.
CTTAACCTAACCATAATCCAAATAATAATAATGTAATCCTAGTTAGTACCGAAGCTGTGACATCATAAAAATCTATTTTGAGAATTTCTCAATTTGAACTTCATTTTCCGAAAAAACATATAAAATAATGCCCAAAATGTTGAAAATCGTAACGCTATGAACCAGAGCAATAGGTATAACACTGATTCCCTATTAAAATAAAATTCACTCGGATGGGCACATTATTTTTGATGCTCTTTCGGAAAATGAATTTGTAAATTCTAAAAATAGGTTTTTGATGACGTCTTACTTCACCACTCGATTGCTTTTGAATTACATTGTAGACGATATGGGTGTGAACCAAGCGACAAAAATTATAACATCATAAACACAAGGATCATGTAACGAGCAGGAGAGGAGAATGAGGTAATGCCAATAACTTGTAGAATGAGGTAAAGGGGGAACATGAAACGACGAGGAAATGATGAATATGATGGACAGGAAGCAATCCGAATACCAAAGCTCGCAGTTAAAGGTTGCCGCGTGTTTGGATGCAGAGGGCGCATTTGGGAATGCTACTCCGCGGTTCGCCATGCGTAACTAGGCTAGGAATATGCGAACTGTATAACACTGAGTCAGTGTGTATTTCGCACCGTGTGTAAAGCGCGTTCGCACTATGGCATCATGCGTCTGCACTGATTACAAATCCGAACCACCTTTAAAGGGATCTAGTCACTTTGTTGACATGTACAAAAATTGATAAAAGGTTGATACAATGAATATTGTTGTTATCTGGTATGTCCACTGGGTATTGTGTGAACATTTCAAGTTGAATGGACGTTCTATGGCCGAGTAATGAGCACATAATGCAAAGTGATATTCACTAACTCTGATCATTGCACTGACTTTGTACCCGGTTACGACTATCCAGTGGATAGTTTAACATCTGAAAACTTCATAGCTCGTAAATATCTTTTTAACGAAAGGGAAATTCGAAAAACCGAAACCTGTCCCATACTTCTATTGTTAAAACAAATACAACAAGGAATGAGGGAACCGCTAGAATTCCAATTGGATGTTGAGGATTTTGACAATGTTACTAGACCCCCTTAATGATGCTTACACGTCCTCTTGGTGACTTATTTGGAATTATCTTGCCATCATTTCTTTGTCTGATTGCTGTTCCAGATACTGAAACTTGAATTATCTCCTTTATGCATATGTGCCAGTTTCATGTAACTTTTGTAGACATGTATGATGAACGTATTAATGGATAAATTCGTGTTTTTTTTGGCACGCTGCCGATAAATAACATAATAATATTATGATACTCGATTTATATAGCGCCTAATATGATTGATAACAGATGACACTGTAGCCACGTCTTCTTTATTAATTATCTATTTATTCATTTATTTATTAATTTGTATGGTATTCATTTTGAACACGTATGGCAGCAAACAAGCTGAATTGCACTTGCTAAACATTCAATTAAAGTCAAACCGAACAATGTAATTCATATAAACACGAACCATAATTGTGACATTTAAATTCCACGTATATAAACATTATTTTGAAAACTACATAATGTTTATGGTAACGAATACATAATTGGCATTAGTACTATAGTAGAGTAGACGTGTTAGGTATACCTTTATTTGTTCGGAATTTTGTATATGAATACGTGTCACTGGTGGGAAAGCAATTACAGCGTTTGATTGATAATTGATGGGTTAAGCGGTCTGGCTGATTACTTAATGTTTAACTCGCCCTTGATTTTCCTTGATTAATCACTATTATCATTATGATTACAAGTAATTTGTCACATTTATAATACAACACGCCCCGTAAGTGACCTCTATCAAAGGTTTACTATAGTAAGCATGGCAGTTTAGTCATAGTTGGTACAAAAATACAAATTGATATTGGGTTCGTTAGCAGATGCTATCTTGTTTCGAGAATGGTGTGTTTTAATATAATAATATGATAATACAAAAATGGCAAACTTACTTACTTACCTATTTACTTACCTACTCACTTACTTACTTAAGGCCCAGTCCCATACTGACGATTTTCACGGCGAATCGCAACGATTTGACATTCGTCGAGAAAATCGCTTTGGTCGTGTTGCATCGTATTACATCGTATCGGTTCTTCCCCAAAACCATGGGCGTATATCTGTCATTGATACACATTCAACGGGGGGATGATCTATTCATTCATCCCCCCTGATGAAAAGGTCTTACGTAAGTCGCTACGCCTATGCCCAAAACCGTGGCTAAATCGAGTCGATTCGTTCTAGTAAATCGTTGCGAGTCGTTGCGAGTCGCCGTGAAAATCGTCAATCTGGGACAGGGCCTTTACGTTCTTACTTTCTGACTTACTTACTTACTTACTTACTTACTTACTTACTTACTTACTTACTTACTTACTTACTTACTTACTTACTTACTTACTTACTTACTTACTTACTTACTTACTTACTTACTTACTTACTTACTTACTTACTTACTTACTTACTTACTTACTTACTTACTTACTTACTTACTTACTTACTTACTTACTTACTTACTTACTTACTTACTTACTTACTTACCTGTCCCGCACTTATATCGGGCCATCAATCTAACACAATTTCCCGAGACGCGCTGAGAATAAAAACGAAAGAAGGACACATTACGAGAACCAAATCTCTCGAGACGTCATCAACTTTGGCCAACCTGCTAACGGTGACTTTTTTTTATATAATGACTTCATAATGTCTCCTCTAAAACTAAGAATAGAGTAATGTACACAAAAGAGGTGAACATCTTTCAGGTTACAGTGTCGTTTAAAGTGATCCATTAACTTAACAAGTCTTTTTTTTAGTGGGATATTTGAGACTATACAAATAAACAGATTGTTCTGAATGATGTGTGAGAGATTCAACGAAAACAAAAAGCTATTTACCTAGTGAAAAAAGTGAAAACCGATGTCTAATTGGATCACCAACTACCCGATCGTTCGTGCGAAGTTTCAGAATTCGGGTATTTTTTACTATACAATCGAAAAGCGTTCCGGAACGCCTTACAATTCAATCCCGCAAATCTCCATCATTAGGGAGACATTTGAACACTCAAAACCCACTTCATTCTTTTAAATACCATAAGCCAAACAACAGGGTACAAGAAAAGTGATTTGGGTTGAATTTTGACAAAAGTTAAAGGATCACTTTAATTATGCAAAATAATGCAGACTTTAAAAAACACAAGACAAGCATTACATTAATGGAGTTCGAATTTGTGTCCCAGTTGGCTACTTAGATCCACAGCGACAGCACGCTTGGTGTCCAAAGTCGACGGGACAGAAAGCATGGAGTACATGGTGCCCTTCATTAAATACACAAGGAGTGATCCCGAGAGAGAGGGGGGAAGGGTGTGGGTTGGGGAGGGGGTGAGAGAGAAGGAGAGAGTGAGAAGGGGGAGGGAGAGGGGGAGAGGGGAGAGGGAGGGAGGGGATATCCTGGGGAGGGTGTTAATCATGATAATACCATCTTCGATTTCTATAGATGAATAAATTGATCATAATTTGATGAATTGATGGTTGATAGATGGATAAATAGGTAGGTAGATAGATCAATATAATATGATATACATATTAATATATAATATCATATTTATGTAGATACGTTTTGTTGTAAATTTGTACCATGTTTACACAAAACATTGAATTTTTGCCTCATCTGGCATGTCTGGCTGACCGATTTAATAATAATATGATATATGCATGACATATAAAGAAGACTGTAATGGTTTTAAGTGGGCAATTTGAGAGGGGTGAGGGGCAACACACAACTATAGGATGCGTATATTTCAGTCTTCCGGTCGATGTCATTTATTTGGTGAAAAAGAACACATTATTGTGGAATCAGTCCACAAAAGACAAATAGTAAATGGAAACAGCTTCGATGCGGACCCGCGGGCCCACATTTATAAAACCCCACTAGCTTCGTTTCATGCTAAATCCATTTTGATCACATGACTATAAAGAAGTCACTTACTGGGTTTATATTATAGTAGATACCAAGATCTAACGCCACTAAGCTAATTGTGGAACTAGGAAAATTGCTAATTGCTCACTAAACTGCATAAGCTGAACTAGATTTAGCATGGAACTAGACAACGGGGTTGTTATGAATATGGGCTCTGGGGTAGCAATGATCTTGTCTATGAAGACGTCGCGCGGAACCCTGGGATCCCAGGTCTCTGTAGTATAAATGCTAATTTGGGGGCCTGTTTCATGAAAGGCATTTAGCTAAGATCATCTTAACTGTCACGTGACTGTGACTGATCTACGAACATACGGATGGCGTTTGTTCCGATCACAAAGGACAAGGTTGGAAGTATATATAGCAAAGACCCTTTCATGCAACACGCGTTGCCGTAAATGTCAAAGTTATACCAAGGTTGTGTAAAAACATAGTTTGGAGCTTTTCGTCATGTTCATGAAACGGTATCGGATGCTATAGATAATAATATGAGCTTCATAATTATTTAGATGGCCGGCGATAGTGAAAATACGTACAGCGCCCAGCTTAGACGAATGAGGGCATTTCGTTAATATCAGAGGCATCAGAACGAGTTAGTTCCATTTAAAGATATTTTTTGGTACAACGGCTGTCTATTTTTAACTGTCGTTTATATCGTAAAACCTGTCGTTTATAACGTTGTTTATGGTGAAACATGGCAGTACACAACACGCCATATGTTTATGCATGCTCTTCATTACACAATTAATAATTGCATATAATACGGTAAGTGTGTTAATTTGAATAAAGTCCTGCCAACGGGTGATTCAAGGCATATGCATTCTGATGTGAAATAGGGGAGGCCTTATTTTAACTCTTCAAACATTAAAGCATCCACGTTTTCTTAAAGGGACTTAGTAACATTGTCCAAATCCTCAAAATCCAATTGAAACGCTAGCGGTTCCCTCATACCTTGTTGCATTCTTATTAACAAACAAATCATGGGACAGGTTTTGGTTTTTCAAATTTCCCTTCCGTTAAAAAGATATTTACGATTGAAGTTTTCAGATGTCAAATTATCCAATGGATCGTCAGAACCGTGTACAAAGTGAGTGCAATGAGTTAGTGAATGTCACTTTGCATTTTTGCTCATTACTCGGCCATATCAAGTGCATTTAACTTGAAATTTTCACACAACACCCAGTGGACATATCAGATAACAACAATATACATTGTATCAACCACTCATCACTTTTTGAACATGTCAACAAAGTTACTAGATCCCTTTAATTAATTGTTTTTTTTTACACACATTGTTGTTATACTGTGGAAATTTACATTTTGAGACGATTTAAACATGTTTAAGTGAGTCTGCAATCCCGGAATGTCTCTTTAAAAGGATGCCCTTGTGCATCTCTTGGATGCCCGCGACCATCTAAAGGATGCCTATTCCGATCACAGCGCCGCAACTATGCAATACGATAATACATACGATAACACATTTACATTTTAGGCGATTTAACATGTTTAAGTGAGTCTGCAATCCCGGAATGTCCCTTTAAAAGGATGCCATTGCGCATCTCTTGGACGCCCGCGACCATCTAAAGGATGCCTATTCCGATCACGGCGCCTCGACTATGCCCGGGAGGGCTGACATACATTGCTCAAAATGGTGTAAGTAGCCGCTGCCTCAGGTACATGTTTATGCAAGGCCATTGAACGCGGGTTCCTTCCCCCCGCCTTCTTCATGTTCTTGGTGAAAGATATGGGGGGTGATAATTATTATAGAAGCTTATTGCCTCCGGGAAACTTGGTGTACACTCTATACAGCATTATTAAGGGTACTGTCATTACACTAACGGTAACAATTAGGAAAAGCAAGAGGTAGCCGGTTAATACATGGAGATGTTATGGCCTTGATCTACAATAGTAATAATGGTGGCTACTTATATAGCGCACGTTCCGTCTTTCGACGCTCGCGGCGCATCACTATTATTACCCCGGTCATCGGATACATACTGCACTCAATCCAGCACACAAAGTGCACATTGTCCACTCCCTGGGGAGCATTCCAGCTTGGCAACCTAGTAGGTGCTAAGTAACTCCTTTCCACCCTTCCAGGTACCCATTTATACACCTGGGTCGAGAGCAGCATGCAAATGTGGATAATTTTCTTGCTGAAGGAAAATCGCGATGGTCATACCTTGGGTTCGAACTCGGGACCCCACGATTGGAAGGCACGCGCTCTACCAATCTCGCCACACCACGTCCAGAACGTACATGTTACACACGTATCCCTCACTAATCAA
>JBAMJV010008921.1:85000-101991 GCA_037951105.1 Echinarachnius parma | reverse complement strand
AGCTATCTGCCCTGCCTCCCTCTATCGAACACCGAACCCAAACCAACTCAGTCTTGCCTCTTATGCCCCTTTAAGTGTATCTCTATATAAAACTGACCTTCATCCGAAACACGTCCCTTATTTCTTGGCCCCGTTGCAGAAACCGATATTTGTAAAGTTGAACATGTGACTAAATGCGAAAACCTGATTGGTTTTTAAATGTGCATACATTATTCACTGACTTTCAATTAAATAAATTACAACTTTACAATCGATCGTAACTCATTCTGCAACCATGGTAACGGGGCCCCTTATCCTATCAAACCGGTTATTCTCAGCGAAAACCGTAACAAGAATCAATGCTGCCACAGTCATCTAGCCTCGATGTCTGTTTTTTTGTTTTGTTTTGTTTTTTGCAAAGTCACCCTCTGGTTTCAATACCGGCGTCTTGTAGATATTTCGTTTCATTCTTGCAGATTATTATACATTTACTCAAAGTTATCTTGAGAGAAAAATATCCAAAATAAACGTTATTCCCTTGATAATAGATGACCTGATTTTGTATGACTGCGTTATGCTCCAATTAACTAGAAAAAATATACGCGTTCCATTCCTGTCTGTATGATGATGTGGCGTGACGTGTTTGGCCTGATTGGGTTACGCGAAATCATTTGGAATCCACAAATTCGATGTATTTGTTTACTTTATTTGTAAAGGATTCACTCTTCATAATTGCTGTTTTCTGTTGTATCGTCAATTTAATGGGGGGGGGGGGGGGGGGGGGGGGGGAGGGCACGATATTACGACCAGAATGTAGGCGAACATTACCATGCCTGCCTGATGAAAATGCACGCTAATTCCAAAGTTAAATTCTTATTGACCATATCGCTATTTGGGCAATAATTGTTTTAATAACTATATAATTATACATACAATAGTTAGCTCGTATGCATGTAAAAGAAAATTAACGTAATTTGATACACACAGCCGTTGTGTAATGACGGTTCACGATGTGTATTAATTGTACTATGTATGTGCATGTTGAGTAGTTTATTATATCAATTTCATTAATTTGTCATTCAAATTCGTCCCGAGGAACCACCAGAGCGCAAATCCTAACTTCAATTTCGTCTTTCGTCAATCAATTTCGTCAAAGATCACACAATTAGGCATTAGGCATTAGTCATTAGGCACACATTTTCGTCAATTGCAAATCAAATTCGTCGGTCACAGTTGCTGAACACATAAAAGCGAAAGCAATTTCGTCAATTGGCAACCAATTTCGTCAAAACTCTATTCAAATTCGTCCTATGTATTTACATTGCAATGTTCTGTTCTATTTTGTCTTGATGTAACTGCTCATTGTAACATTAATCAGTTAGGGGGTAACATACACATGTATACACTCGAAAACAAACTCACACGCACAAAACATACGCACACAAATACACACACACACACACATTTGCACACATGCATGTGTGCACACCAACACGCACAAAAGCACGTTTACAACAAATTGCATTAAATTCTTTTTCAAGACATACATACGGTATAAATATTAAACAATAATACATATTATACACACTCACCCACACTCACATACATACATACACACATACATACCCATCTCATCTACATAGTCATGACACAGACAGGCATATAAGGCTATACCATGCGACGAATTTGAATAGAGTTTTAATGAAATTGGTTGCCAATCGACGAAATTGCTTTCGCTTGTGTTCAGCAACTGTGACCGACGAATTTGATTTGCAATTGACGAAAATGTGTGCCTAATGACGAAAGACGAAATTGAAGTTAGGATTTGCGCTCTGGTGGTTCCTCGGGACGAATTTGAATGACAAATTAATGATATTGAATGACGATAGTGTTAAAATGAATGGGAAAACCTATATTAAACGTATAAGTATGGGTTTCCTACTAATACAACAGTACTCCAGACATTTCGTCTACTTTTGTATGTTTTCAGGATTACTATGTGCACAACTGCATTATGTTGTGTGCATTTACGCGCGTTTATTATATATATGTGTTTTATCACCTGACTTAGTAAATACAGTACATGCCGCTGCCGTGTTATATTTTTGGATAGTACATGGCAATATTACATGGCAATTGTTTACGATACAAAATATACACATACCGTACGTGTACATAAACGGCGTATCGTACCGTGTTACTTGTACATGCATGTGTCACGTATAAAATCATTTATCTCGCGGGCAGCGAACGAAAGAAGAAGAAAAAAGATTTTCAGGACAATTGGATCAGAAAGTGACCTGGTAAATATAATCGAAAGAAACAATCGACAAATAGTTCTGATAGAAATGCAGTGATCTGAATATGTTGAGATTATTAGTGCTAAGAAAGGCAATCTCAGTACGCCGATCGACTGTATTGTGCTTGTTGTGTGAATGTGATGTGAAGCGGGTGTTTCTGTGAGCGAGTGAAACGGATTATGATTTCAATTTGACAGTCAGATGATAAAACAGTTGTTAACTTTGTTGTCGGGAAAATCACGGAATATTCCTACCCTCGGGATTTCAAATGCTATTTCGTGAAGAAAATAAGTCCCTCGACTTCGTCTCGGGACTTATTTACTCTTCCCTCAATAGCATTTAAAATCCCTCGGGATGTAATATTCCGTGCTATTCCCTCCACCACCAGTTAACAACAGTATATTATCGTATGTATGTGTTTGTGCATGTGTGTGTGTGTGTGTGTGTGTGTGTGTGTGTGTGTGTGTGTGTGTGTGTGTGTGTGCGTGTGTGTGCGTGTGTGTGTGTGTGTGTGTGTGTGTGTGTATGTGTTTGTGCATGAGTACTATTTATTAGCATTTTATATTGCCCATCATTTGCCAGCACGGTCACACAAGGAAACAAGCTGAATTTGCTTTATTTTTTTATAATCAAAGCGATCCATTAGGTTTTTTTTCCCTAAAATTATTATTTGAGACTTCAATCTTGTACCAACTTTATTGTAACATTCGTGAGAATGATATGGGAGATTTTCATAGAAAATGATTAATGATTCTGGTAGATAATTATAATTATTATAATTATCTACCAAGGGCTTCGACAAAATAAATATATATCTGCTGCAGTGAACATTACCGTCGATAATTAGCATGCAGTTTCTTTATTTGACTATATTTATCCAGGAAAAATAGCGACCATAATGGTACGGCCAGTATTAAGCTATGCTGATGCTTAGAAATACTTTTTTTTAATGAATCAGTCACCAATTATGGTTTCCACAAAACAGTTATGTGGATTCAATTCAAAGGGATGTTTGCAGACACGTAGGAAGAAGACACATGTATACGAATGCCACATTGATTATATTTTGTTTCTTTAATAAAATATATATATATATTTCTGTTTGCTATTATACAATGATGTACACAATAGATACAATATTATATACATAATACTATTGTTTAAATGCATCTCTTTTATCGTATAGTAACATGTCCTTATTCATAAAGCATAAGTTTTATGTATACCTATACATTATACCGTAGGTATACCTGTATATTCACGTTGTCAAGTATCGTACGCCTTTTCTCTTCGCATCGCATTAAAAAAGGAACCTTACAAAAATAACGTTTTTCTAAGGAACCGAGTAAAATGCAGTCATCAACGACATGGCGTTTTACCAAGCCGCTCATTTGTATGGGTCTTAACTAGTGATGTCTTATCCCGTCCCCGGACTGGTCCCGAAAATACTCAGGGTATGGCATAAGGAAAAGTATGTGTTATACCAACATTAAATAGTCTTAAACGGGTTAATGTCATGCTTTAAAGGATACGTAACAGATAACTGGATGTTTTAATAAGGCAACGTAAAATATGGGGAACTAGAATACGTACACGGTACACGGCCTTTTCACCCTTTCCACTCAAAATCACGAAAAAGATAACACAGAGCTAGATAAATCAATATGGATATATAGTATCTAACTTCATTAATTCCCCGAAGATCTCTTTTCAATTGTATCGAGAAATGGGATCAACTCGTAACCATGGTAAATGCAACTTTTCATTATCTTTGATTCAAGGCTTTCGTTGACAAATCGTGATTCCCACAACTGACACCATAAAGCCGACACCTGTCGACCCGATTCAAAAACGTGTTTGAGTCGTTTACGTAACTGTTGCCACCGTTAAAAAATAAAGAAAATTAAACAATATTAAGAAATATTCTGGTCATCAACCTTAATCATTTTTACGGATTCATATAATTATGGTTCATTAATTATGACGTCAAATATAATGTCCTTTGCACAATGTGTCTATATATCACAGGTATTAGTCACAGTGTGGTAAAACTTAGATACCAGTAACTACTTCGCACAGAGTAGGTCGTGCCATTCGGTGATCAGCTGATACGGCGCCCTCTTGCACTTCAGGAGGTGTGAGTAGCCGTTGGTCTTCATCTCGGATCGCAGGTCGATCTTGCCGATGACCTCGCTGGAGAAGAAGTGTCGCTTTCGGAGCACGGTGATCTCGATCTTCGCGTCTTCGAGGGGGTGCCGGCAGTCGGTGAAGTCCCAGTCGTCCAAGGCGAGGCGGGGCAGGTCGTAGGAGAAGACCTGTTTGTAGACGGGGTTGGAGGAGAGAGTTTTCACCTTGGTCTGCTTCCGGATGGCGACGTTGCCCTCTTTGTGGCGCACCTCGACACGAACGAACGTAGCTGTGGGAGAAACGGAATGAGGAGAAATTCGTTACTATAAATTGCGGATGACATGGATGATTCAACGACGATTATTAATTCATGTAATTCATTTATTTCTTCAAAAATACTCTTTTAGGATAGCATGATCAGCAGTGGGCACAACCGATGCTCTATGTAATTTAGCATGTCATTAATAGTTCACAAAACTCCAAGGAACTATAACGAACATATTATTTATTTTTTGGTTGTGTTTTTTTTTCGGGGGGGGGGGGGGGGGGGGGGTGCGAGATTGGATAACTAATATATGGAAAAATTGTATCGAGGTCTTGTGATATCATATCGCTACCAAACAGTATATAACATATTCATGTAGTCGTATTGAGGAGAGATGAATGTTTTCTAAACTTGAAAGGCATCTGCTCTGATTCTGGAAAAAAAACTAGTTAGATTTCGTATTATTGAATCGTTTCAATGCAATCACATATTTAGTCTTTATAATAGCTTGACCATCGAACGCACTTGTAGAGAGTTGGGGTATAAATAACTCCAAATGAAATGCGAAATATCAAGGTTCCTTTACCAGCTCTCTCCTAGATAGTCTACAACCCCAAAACATGTTTTGCCCGAATTGTAGGTACATTTCCCCCAACAATGGCATGTTATGCCCAAATTGTAGGTACATTTCCGCCCGACAAAGGCATATTATGCCCAAATTTGTAGGTTGTTTTGTCTGAATATAATTGACTCCTATGTTTCGAGTAAATAAGATATAGATTGTTTATTAAACAACTTACAAGGTGGTAAAGCTGTCTTTGGAAGGTTGGTCGCCCTGACCACAGTGACTTGAACTCGCCGTTTGTCCGTGCGGTAGCACATCATCAGTCTCAATCGCCCGAGATCCTAAGTTATAGAAGAAAAATGTTTTAAATACAACTGTTAACATCGAGAGCATGGGAATTTGGGTAAACATGGTAAATGGTAAAACGGTTAGCAGATAGTAAATTATTCATATTATGATACATGTGTTTATTTATAGAGACATAATAAAGAGTAATCTCTTTTGGTAGTATGTTGTTACATTTCCATACGATGTGGGCTTATACATAGTATCCAATGGGTTCCCGTCCGCAATGGGTTAACATGGTTGATACAAAAAAGAAATCCACTTCCGAGGCGAAGTCACAAGGTTTATTAAACCCATTGATTTGTCAGACAACATTATCCTTATTTCAAATTCCTCATCAGAATTACTTTAAGGAATTTCTAATTCATTGTCCACTATTAAGAGCTTTAAAAGACTGTTGAAATTTGAAACGGAACCAGACAGACGGATGATAATCTTACCTTCTTGGAAACGTTTGCTTTAAGACACGGTTGAAGTTGTTTTTGCCGACCGTCATATCCCACAAAAATTGATACAAAAAAGTAATCAACTTCCGAGGCGAAGTCACAAGGTTTATTAAACCCATTGATTTGTCAGACAATATTATCCTTATTTCAAATTCCTCATCGGAATTACTTTAAGGAATTTCTAATTCATTGTCCACTAGTAAGAACTTTAAACGACTGTTGAAATTTGAAACGGAACCAGACAGACGGATGATAATCTTACCTTTCTTGGAAACGTTTGCTTTAAGACACGGTTGAAGTTGTTTTTGCCGACCGTCATATCCCAAAGAGAGAATGTCGCAGAGCCGACGAGATTCTTGCGATGGAGTATGTGCTTCCTTCGGTAAACTGTTACCTATGCAGGGTAAAGAAAAAAATAACAACATAGAATCGATTTTAATTTTACAGAAGAAATATGATTGGCAACACAAGTATCGGCTTCATTCTTCATCGGTTAGGCTGGAATAGATCAACATTTATAGGGCCACAGTAATGATATCCAATTAGATGATATAGGATTAAACATTCTCGCTTCGCATACAGGGTATAAATAATTTATAATAACAAAAAAACAAAAAATCTTTTCTGCTAAATGTATGGTTTTCTCATAGAATATATATACTCTTGTTCAAGTTTCCAATCTAAGACCACATATTTTTTTTTATAGTATCGGTTAGCAAAACTCTATATATTTCTAAACATCGTTGCATAATTTACCTTGAGTTGACTGAGTTCGAGGTGCGATTCTGGCACCCGGAAAAATGGGATGTCTGCGATGACTCCGAAGACGTTCGGCTGCGAGGCGACGAGTTCCACCGTCCTCTTCTTCCTGGTGTGAGACACGAGTTCGAGCACGACGAAGACGGAGTGTTTCTCTGCCATGCCATCTAGCACGATCTCCGAAACGGTCACTTTATTGTTGGAACTGTATTTGATGTCGATGCTGAGAGTCGGTGCTTGGTCCTCTCGAGAAATCGGCGTAAGCATCCGGCCAATCACATTAGTTTGGGTCGCTTCCTGGAATATATTTGTTGGGATGACTGGTAGCTGCACATCGGGACGCTTCATATGGAATACGGACTCGTCCGTGACGTTCTGCGGTTGGCGCTGAAGCACGGGGAAGCCGTAGGGCGTCAGAGAGACACCGACATCCCAGCTCGCGATGTTTCCGTATGTTTCTCCTGCTCGCTCGTAAAGGGCCAGCCGCTGCTTCTCCCTCGTCGTCTTCTTCTTGATCCTGCTCCTCCAATCCGTGTGTACATTGGAAGACGCCGTTCTCGAGCGACAGTCGAATAAAGGAAGGATACGCCTCGTGTCCGCTCCTTGTCTGCAGATGGGGGATGGTTCGCTCGTTTTTCTTCCCGTTAGTACGCTTTCTGATGTCACTGATGGACGAGCGCCGCGGAAGAAGGTCGGAGGTACCATCAGCAGGTTCTTCTCGCTCGAGGGGCTTACTTTGGGGATGACATAACCGTTGCTCTTTCCTACTGCGTTCGCATACATGCTGGAGTTGGAGCCGGTGACCAGAACCGGGATCTCGAACGGCCGCGAGTCGGAAGGACGGAAAATCAGTGGTCGGGATCGACCCACAGAGCTGTTAGAGCCGTAATCTGTAATATTAAATTGCTCCATCATGAACTTAAGCTCGTGGTGGCTTTGGAAAGAATGGCATACTCACTGCATTCTACAACTTTATAAAGACATCCCTAAATGTCAGGATTTGGAAGCCATACAACAGTCCAGGTTTTCCAACAGACTGCTCTCAACTTTCCTCTCATTTGCATGATTAGAGGCGTGGTTCAGGTGATGTGGGAAACCAATGAACAGGCAGATGAGGAGATTGCAAAAGAGCTGTAACTCTCTAATACATTATACTGGTTCTACCCAATGTAAAACTGAAATGAGTTTATTTTTGTTGACGTAAATGTCATATGAACAAACTTTGATACTGTGACCAGGATTTTGATAGAGATAGTGATGTTCGTGTTCAAGTGATGGTGATTGTAATGCCAATTCTGCTGCTTATAGTGATTATAATATGTCGCCCACATCTCACAAATATGTAAACATACAATGTACATAATATTAAGACAAAAATTGAATAGTTGATACTGTTCCCACAATTTTGGTATTTCGTGTATCATGTAATGCATGTAAGTCTATAGTTGTTATAATTGAAACCCTTTGTATTATAAAGTCTGACAAATATTTAGAGGCATAGAATCGATCAATGGGTGCTAATTACGGACACATCACAGGACACAAACAAAATGTGTTCATCACACAATGTTTTAAAGTGATCCAGAACCCCAAAACAATGTTATAATAAAGGAAAGATAATAGTTTTAATAGACTGCTAAAACTATTATCTTTTATGATTTATTATAACATTATTGGGGGGGGGGGGGGGGGGGGGGGGTTGGATCCCTCCACTTGACTGCTATTGGCTTAACACGCGTTCATACCCCCTGTGCTACAGCATTTGTTTGGAAAATATGATATTCATGTATAATTGCTTATTGTGTTTTACCTTTATTTCTTATTTTTTCATTATAATTTTTGTTTTATGGAAGTCATAATTGAAAGGGGCTATAAATATAATATAGGTTTTCCCGCTCAATTTCGCGATTGTGTCAATCGAATTGATAATAGGAGCAAACGAATTCGCGCAATTTGCGATCGCCGTACCAAAGCAGCATTCGAATTCGTAAATAGTCGTTCAAAATCACGTAGGAGCAAGTGAATTTGCACAAAGTGCATACCTTTTCATCAATGGTCATTCGAATTCGCGAAAGGCCGTTGACAGTTGGCTGCACATTCGCGAATTCGAATGCCCATAAATGAACTTCTGTGTCTATTCACGAAAGCGTGTGCGTATGCATGCATGAATTCGCATGCACTTATTCGGAATTTGGAAAACCGATACCAACGATTACGCGGCAACGCGCGAATTCGAATGACCCTAAATGAATTCGATTGAAAAAAGTGCAACATTGAGCGGGAAAACCTATATATATATAATTTATAAATGATTGTACTTACCCAGCCATATCATTACTGATGTCCTGGGCCTATGTATGGGAGGAGTGGGCGAAGATGAATGCCTGCTTGGACTCGCACCAACATCCATGGCATTAGTGGGACTACAACATCACTTTCATCACCAGATCTTTCACTTTCATTATCAAAATCACTCCCTAGATCCATAGAGTCTTCCTCTTCACCTTCTGAAATATCCGAAAAATCACTGAAATCACTTTCACTTTTGTCATCAAGTGTATCATCCATTATGTTAGAAATCCGAAGTGAACGAGGGGCCGCCATCTTGAAAGTTTTTTGTTTTTTTCGCTCAGTACAGCTTACATAACTGTACACACAACTTGTAAAAAAGGCCGGATTTTTGTTTTGAAGAGCGCCAGCTACTGTTCAAGACCTGTATAACATCATTGTAGTGCTAATTACACAGTAGGGCTTGGCATTATGCAGCTACGGTCTTGAAAGTGCAATGCCTTAAGCACGTACATGTACGTGGTACGAACAGGCGGGCGAGAGCGAGAGCACGTACATGTACGTGGTACGCAGTCAAGTGGGTACAATATTGTGTGATAAACACATCCATTTCACCAAAAAGTACAGCAAAAATAGGTTTCCATGAACGGAATATAATTTGAAAACTCATCATTATACTAAATTATGCGCACATAGGTCTGCAGAAGAAGACTAGTCTATTTTATAGGACATACGCGTTCTATCATGTCTATTGTTCGTTAACGTACGCGTGTATACAATTGACGCACTCGCGAACAATTGGCGCTTACGGAACCTAAGGGCCTGTTAGGTTCCGTATATTCGGATTATTAACTGCATCGTTTATGATTTACAAAACCCTTTGCAAAGTGTTGGACATCAATCTAGTATCAAACTACTGCACTAAATCATATAAGCCCACTGTTGTTTTTTCGTAGTGGTCCCCTTCAAGGCCCCTCTACGCTCAGGTATATGATATGACTGTCGTCTATATCCTATGTATATTGTAGACAACTTTGTCAAAATTGTTCGCTAAGGAAAAATGAAATTATATCACCTAGAAAGAAAATATGCATTGACATAATTTAAATTGTGTGCATCAATTGTACAAATAACTAAATTTAACATTTGTTAACATGTCAAATACCATTGTCCTCCATACCATGATTCGGATATTTAAATGAATTCGCAGTTGTTAAAACCTATGACGTATCTTTCTTTGGTGAATCTTACCCGTTTTTCTATTTTCACTCAAGGACCAATTCGTTCTGATAATTGCGTATGATAAAACGGGGATAAGACATCATTAAAGTGAAACAGGTAAAGTGTCTAACTCCACGAAAAATACTTGGAGCTTCCTCGTTTCTCTTCTGCCGTGTTGTTTAGCTTATGGTAAGAGAATAATAAAATAGGGTTCGGTTTTTTCAAATGTCCCTTTAGTATGACGATAATTATCATTGAAAATCATTATTTCAAAAGCGTTAGCTAACGGTATTGATAACAAGTACAATTGACGTCGCTGAATACGTCCTGCCAGTGCGCGTGGGAAATTTTCCCGACCCACTGAACTTTGAGCCTAGTGTGCGCAAATTCCATGAATTCCGTACCGTCTGTAGCTGTATACACGGGTGCGGATATCGTCAAGATCAAACGGATGATTTTTACTGCAACAAATCTACAACAGACCATCAGTATTCGGTGATAAAATATGAACTCAATATTCGTCTTTTCACTAGGTAAACAGTGTTCGTTTTCTTTCAAACTTTCACAAATCTTTCAATTCTATTTTACAATGATATTGATATAGGATTGAAGTCTCAAATGTCAGTTTGTGCAATATCTGACACTTTACACGGATCACTTTAAGCTTTCTCACATACTTGATTGTGATTACTTTTATTGAAACCGAAGCTGCAGAATAAAGCCATGTACCGTATACATGGTATATAGGTATACGGGTAAGTTTCGAACACTCTCTTTCGGAAAGCGTAGAGTGATTAATTTCTGTTGAAGGGGAACTTCACGTATTCGTACGGATTCATATTATGATTATCCCGTATTTATATTATAATTACTCTATGATAATTATATCTAGAGAGCATATAAAATACATAACAGGTCTTCCAGCAAAGGTACAATTTAAAAAAATTGACTTTTAAAGAAGAATTCTTGTAATAAAAGCAATCTAGTAACTTTGTTGACTTGTACAAAAAAGTTATGAATGTGTAAGAAAATTTATATTATTGTGATCTGATATGTCCACTTAATGGGGTAGTATAGTTTTGGTAAGGCTGAGCTTTAGTAACCAAAACCTGCACAATAACATTACAAACTAATATTTATAACTCCACCATGCTCGAAAGGTATAGAAAATTACAAACGACTAAGTAAAAAGCCTGTTATCATTCAAAAAGAGCCATTAAAACACAAGAGGGCGCTCTCTAAAAAACCATTGGTTTCAACCATTTTATACACAATTATGCATGTGATGTTTTGTAACTCCACCATGCTCGAAAGGTATAGAAAATTACAAACGACTAAGTAAAAAGCCTGTTATCATTCAAAAAGAGCCATTAAAACACAAGAGGGCGCTCTCTAAAAAAGCATTGGTTTCAACCATTTTTATACACAATTATGCATGTGATGTTTTGTTGAAATAATGATTAAATAGAGAGATCATCAAGAACTATTTTAAAACCTCTCTTCAAAAAGTGTAAGCATTTTTTCAATTTTTTAAAATTCATCGAATAAATCTGGGCCCAGATTTATTACGATTGGATATATTTATGGATATTTCAGCCATTTCTGAACCGATTTTGATCAAATAAAGTTTATTCTGCCATTAAAATTATATCCTCTTTCAAATTTACACTCAGTTTTTCATTATCTCACCAAAAAAAATATTTTGTGCAGCGCCCTCTATACCAAAACTGAACTACCCATTTAAACAATGTCATTGGAATGTAGTCTGCGGAGAAACAATAGGGTTTATCTCTAGTGATGCATGCCAACAATCAATGTGCTAGTCAAATTCCACTGGGGTGGAATTGAACTGGTTGGTGGTATTTTATGTCCATTTAGTCCAGCCTAAGTTGATAAATTTAGTACAATACCACCCATTGGCCCAAATTCTCATCAGTGGCTCAACTTGAACCCGGCCTAAAAAGACAGAGACTACGGGTAACCAGTTAAATCATTTTGCACCTGCAGACCTATTGTGTTGTCGCTATTGGTCCCAATAGATATTATAATTGTTTCCTTTCATTATCCAGTCAATCACTTGAGTCCTGCTTATAGTCATCAGGACAATGGGCCCTTTGAAATTCAGTCATAGTATAACCGGTCACCAGCAACACAATGTCCACGATGATCCAGGACGCAATTTGGCTGATGACCGACTATACTATGACTGAATTTCAAAGGGCCTGTTGTCATGATGCCTGTAATCAGAACTTAAGGGATTGACATGATAATGAAAGGAAACAATTAGAATATCTCCGGGGACCAATAGCGACAACACAATAGGCCTGCAGGTGCAAAATGGTTTAACTGGTTACCCGTAGTTTCTGTCGGGTTCAAGTTGAGCCATTGATGAGAGTTCGGGCCATGGAGTCCAACACAATAAAGATGATTATCATGTATTTAGTATTTACGTTCGTCAGTTACGAACCAGGACATCTCGGCATTTGGTGAATCTGACCCGTTTTTTCTAGTTTTACTCAAGGACCAATTTGTTTTGATAAGTGCGTATGATAAGACATCATTAAGCTTTCTCACATACTTGATTGTGATTACTTTTATTGAAACCGAAGCTGCAGAATAAAGCCATGTACCGTATACAGGTATGCGGGTAAGTTTCTAAAACTCTCTTTCAGAAAGCGTAGAGTGATTAATTTCTGTTGAAGGGGAACTGCACGTATTCGTACGGATTCATATTATGATTATCCCGTATTTATATTATAATTACTCTATGATAATTATATCTATAGAGCATATCAAATACATAACAGGTCTTCCAGCAAGGGTACAATAAAAAATTAGACTTTTAAAGAAGAATTCTTGTAATAAAAGCGATCTAGTAACTTTGTTGACTTGTACAAAAAGTTATGCATGTTTGAGAAAATGTATATTATTGTGATCTGATATGTCCACTTAATGGGGTAGTACAGTTTTGGTAAGGCTGAGCTTTAGTAACCAAAACCTGCACAATAACATTACAAACTAATAGTTATAACTCCACCATGCTCGAAAGGTATAGAAAATTACAAACGACTAAGTAAAAAGCCTGTTATCATTCAAAAAGAGCAATTAAAACACAAGAGGGCTCTTTCTAAAAAGGCATTGGTTTCAACCATTTTTCATACAAAATAATGCATGTGATGTTCTATTGAAATAATGATTAAATAGAGAGATCATCAACAACTATTTTAAAACCTCTTTTCAAAAAGTGTAAGCATTTTTTCAATTTTTTTAAATGTATCGAATAAATCTGGGCCCAGATTTATTACGATTGGATATATTTATGGTTATTTCAGCCATTTCTGAACCGATTTTGATCAAACAAAGTTTATTCTGCCATTAAAATTATATCCTCTTTCAAATTTACACTCAGTTTTTCATTATCTCACCAAAAAATATATTTTGTGCAGCGCCCTCTATACCAAAACTGAACTACCCATTTAAACAATGTCATTGGAATGTAGTCTGAGGAGAAACAATAGGGTTTATCTCTAGTGGTGCATGCCAACAATCAATGTGCTAGTCAAATTCCACTGGGGTGGAATTGTACTGGTTAGTGGTATTTTATGTCCATTTAGTCCAGCCTAAGTTGATAAATTTAGTACAATACCACCCATTGGCCCAAATTCTCATCAGTGGCTCAACTTGAACCCTGCCTAAAAAGACAGAGACTACGGGTAACCAGTTAAATAATTTTGCACCTGCAGACCTATTGTGTTGTCGCTATTGGTCCCAATAGATATTATAATTGTTTCCATTCATTATCCAGTCAATCACTTGAGTCCTGCTTATAGGCATCAGGACAATGGGCCCTTTGAAATTCAGTCATAGTATAACCGGTCACCAGCAACACAATGTCCACGATGATCCAGGACGCAATTTGGCTGATGACCGACTATACTATGACTGAATTTTAAAGGGCCTGTTGTCATGATGCCTGTAATCAGAACTCAAGGGATTGACAGGATAATGAATGGAAACAATTAGAATATATCCGGGGACCAATAGCGACAACACAATAGGCCTGCAGGTGCAAAATGGTTTAACTGGTTACCCGTAGTTTCTGTCGGGTTCAAGTTGAGCCATTGATGAGAGTTCGGGCCATTGAGTCCAACAAAATAAAGATGATTATCATGTATTTAGTATTTACGTTCGTCAGTTACGAACCAGGACATCTCGGCATTGATATTATTATATTCTAAATGAATACAAACAATGCCACCTCGATGCCACAGGTAAATCGTAGTTGAAAAAGAAGGGTAAATATTAATACAATGTCAATGTGTTGTTTTGAAATTGATAATCTCAAGTAAAAAAGATGTATATTAATGATCGCGCTTGTTGTTTTGTTTTGTTTTAATAGTCATTCAAATCCAATACAGAATCCAGTTCCCACTCGACACAATGAACAAAATACACGGTCGTTATGTTTGTATTTCTTGTCAACAACATAATTATACTCTTTTATTTCTATAGATATTATATTATATCTCAAAAATAGCAGACATTTACTATAATTATATTGTAAGGAATAATAATTCAAAAAAAGAAGGAATAGTTCATATGCAAACAAAAAACAACGCACAACTCAACATGTCGATAATTGATTTTGTGCGTGAAACGGCGCCCTCTAGAGAGCATTATGTTTCAGTAAATTTGAACATGAAATCTGTTTCAGTTTATGATGAAAAACACGTTTTTATGCAAAAATCTCATCGGGTTTTAAAAAAAATACATTTCGACATACCCAAAGTACGCCTATACTTCATCCAATCAGGGCGCTCATTGTCGCGTATTGACGCGGTAATATCCAGTGCGTAGAGACGATCTTGTCATAACGGTATTCAGACAAGCGACAGCGGCACTCTTCTTGTGATAATTCGCATCGATCATGTCGATGGCTGCGCGTCACACACGATGGCTACCATCGGTATGGTCACCACGTCATTGGATAAAAACCGTTACGCACTATGAATTGGCACTGGTAAGCGCGACGATATTGGAAACAAAGTGCGCGCACTGCAATTGGTACATAGGGGAATTATTGTGAGTATAGTATCAACTTAGGCACAGTCCATAACGGTGCATTGTTTTATCGGTTTGTTGAATCAAAACGCATTTAGACAAATATCACATTAAGAGGTTTATTACGGGGTAGGTTTTTTGAAATTCAACCTCTACTACATAACTTGACATACACGTTAACATTTCGTTTACTTTAATGATTCAATAACCCGTGTAAACGTAGTGTGACAAACAAAGCATAATTTACACAGAATTAACAAAAAGGGGCTTCATCGGTGTTTGCATAATTATGAATTTACAATATAAAACACGACACATAAATATACTAAGCAATGTGTATACATAATAAAGTGTGAATAATTTAGTTTGAACTTTACGTTGAAATAACTGGTATGCTAAGCACATTAGATTAAAATGAACAAAACATGAATGCCTTTTTAGTATTCTGTGATGATTTTACCCCCCGTAATTCTCGTACTGTATAGTAAATGTATATTATATTTGTCAAAGATAAATGCAGACCTCTTTATTGATATTGGAAGATGTAGTGACGTAGCGTGTTCGGACTAATTGGAGCATGTATTTTTGTTAATATTTCGTTACAGATTTCCCCCTATTTATTTAATTGTTTTTGTATTAAACGATTAGGGGGTGACATGCCTCCATGCAACCCTCACCCCCCCCCCCCCCCCCCCCCCCCCCATCGGCGTTACGCCGTTAAAGGGGTAATCCGGGCCTGATAAAACCATTGGTTATTTGAATAAGCAGAACAAGAGGAATAATTGGTGAAAATTTGATCAAAATCGGACAAGAAACACGGGAGTTATACCTATTTGAACATCATGTAGTAATGAGCGGTCGTTTCAAAATTGCCGCCATATGCAG
Organism: Echinarachnius parma; assembly: GCA_037951105.1. Taxonomy (NCBI): domain Eukaryota; kingdom Metazoa; phylum Echinodermata; class Echinoidea; order Clypeasteroida; family Echinarachniidae; genus Echinarachnius; species Echinarachnius parma. The sequence goes on along the minus strand of JBAMJV010008921.1, from coordinate 85,749 downwards.
CATCATTCACGAGCAACTCGCCATGGCTTAAGTACATGGAAATACACTTATTTCTCATTTTCGTTGCTAAAAATTAATTTTTCTCTGCTTGTTTTCACGAATTCATAGAAGAATATCGATGGGCCAACCTCATTGGAACTTTTAAGCTCATCAATTTGCGTTGTTATGAAGAAAATTTTAATTTTGTAAAATTTCCATGTAGAATTCAAAATGGCTGCAGCTCGCAAGTGACGTCACGATCGATAGCAATTCCGAACGATACTAAAAATCGGAGCAAAGTTTATCCTGTCATAACTTTTGTTATTGCTATACCGTTTTGGCTCAGATTTTCGATCATGATTCTTCATATTCACCTCATTTTATAGCAAACATCACATTTCTGGAGTGGAATTCCTCTTTAAATGTAATCATTCTCTAACATTATAAACGAGTGGAATCCCTACTTTTTTTCAGGGGAGTACTTTGTTTTGACTATGTGAGAGAATAAATCCACGCCCGAAGCAGTAGAAACCATGTGTAATAAGATGATATAAACACTATTTGGAAGCAAATGTACTCCAATTGGGATAGGGCATCAACTCGAAAAGGGGGCAATTATAAAAATAATGACTCCTTCAAGGAGTAGTCTAAGCTTTCTAATAGACCTGTATAATTAATCAAGAGGGCATTACAACTTGTTATTTTGATGTTTGTAAATATTGTTGCAAATGACACTGCAATTCAGCTTGTAGCTGTGAATGTGACATTTT